>LUCH01004139.1:37705-52536 GCA_013368495.1 Paragonimus heterotremus | reverse complement strand
ACTACGTAACCCGGATCTGTGTGTGTATAAACGATTCGTTCAAACCCTGAGGCCCCCTTGGCCGAACACGGCCGCCCAACCCTTGGAACAATTTGTCCCCGTCCCAGTGTCCCAACCTGATTAACACTGACTAACCAGAACCAACTTCGTTTGTGTTCATAACCACGGCGAAGTAGTGTTAATCTTTTATCCAATTACATTGCCCCTTCAGTAATTTTGATCAATAACATTTTAACTTATCACTTAATTTTATATGATTGTACCAGACAAAGAGGAGAATTTATCGAAAACAGTCTGTTTTGCTGAAACTTTGTTTTTCATGAATGCTACGGGGATTTTCAGTTAATTACACTAGCCATCTGGACGTCAATTTTTGATGGGTTCACATCTCATAGACACTTCAGGAGGCAGTCACTGCTACTTTCGGTGTAATATCACACAGATGCAACAGTCAATTGGGCGCATTTCATTCTTAGGAGCTATTGAGTGCCAGGTAAAAACATCCCTTCCAAAAGTTTGCATCTGAAGCTCAGAGTAATGTTTCTCAAGTCCAGCTCTGTGGCTGACCGAGAAACTTAATTAACTAAAACATGTCTTTATTTATAGCCATACGGACATACTGATCCAAGTTATCCGTTTCAGGAGATTCATAGAGTTATTCGTTGGTAAACCTTCACAACAACATCGGATACCCTTGGTGTTTGATTTTTATATGACTTAGGTGTAATTACTAATCTGTGACGCTATAGTTAGGGTGATTTACATCTGTGACCGCAGGATGTGGTCTCTAAAAGTCAAGTACCTAAGGCGCGCGCGGTTGTTAACATTAGCCACTAATTGATTAGAGGATTAGAAGTTGGTTTGTCTAGCAGTGAACGCCAACGAAGTTTATTTACTCAAGCCCTAAAAACATTTTCCTAGGTAGTTTGACTGTGTACTTAGAGTGCCACCTCATCGTTTGCCTTGCTGGAGTAAAAGTTTGGGTGCTCAGTCGACGAATTCTTGATGAAAAGTATACGTTGTCGCTGTTCAATTAGAAGGTTTGTCTCTCGGACTGAGAATCGGAAGACCCACCCATCCTTTGCGGGAAACGTCTGGTAATCCGGTAACTAATCATACTTTGTTATCAGAACGTTAAAGTACGTCCATTGAGTTGTCTTTAGAGTGAAGGTTATGCACAGGTCGAAGCGACAAGGTAGGAAATGTTAATTTTGCAGACTCTGTCTTACCTCGTGCTTCAACCGCCTATGTTGAACGTTTCTATCTAGATGCTCAGGCTTACGTGGACGACCTTTAATCTCCCTCTCTCTTTTATTTCTAAGCTATGTTCTTTTACATGGTTGCATACCAATCCGTGACTATTTCTGTCGATGTTGATGCTAATGACGATAAAAGCAGACGAGAAGCCTGAGCTCATTTTTCCTAAATGACGTGCGGTCTTACTTGAAGTTACACACAAACTCAGTGTACTGCATTCCAGATTTAATCAGTGCTGTGTTGTTTAAGTAATGAAAAGTGACTGTAGGTGAAATTGGACGAGTAATTTCCCAGTAATTGCCAGTCTTACTAAACTACTTGCTCATGCTTATCTCTGATGAACCGCTAGATACTGATACCACATTAGGATAATCACAAGTTATTGGTCGGTTTAATAATGCGCTCTTTGATTTTCCTTCACCGATTTTGTGAAAGAGTTTGAATGACCAAATCGATTTCTCAACACAGCTAATTTTTCAGTAGTTCTGAAGTATCCAATTCTTTCTATGATTCATTTGTCATATCGTCTTGTCCTGATATTCCAGGTGTTCTGAAGAACCAGCTTGGAGCCCAGTGTACACAAGGTTTGTTTTCTATGTTCGGTTGCGATGGCTTTTTGACATGTGTAGATACGCATTTTCATTCCGCTCATCACCATCGTCATCGTAGGGGCCAATACATCAGTGGTTTTTAATGACGTTTAACTGCCATACATTTATGAAAAAAGCAAGCCCTGATCAGAAAGAAATAAAAGTTTATCACTTTCAAGTAGCGTTGAGGGCAATCACAATAAAGATTATATCAATTATTACATGTTCAACACATCCACGGTTATATGGTGCTAGACTTGTCTTTGTACTGGGTTCTGTGTTAAACATATATAACAGATACACCCAGTTTAATGTGAAATAGTGTGTTTACTTTTTAAGATTCATCCGGGGCACACGGTTTTTGCCACTCATCAGACATTCTTACCCAATTAACTTTGATCACACATGCTACAATAATAGAAGCAGATACTGAGGTTGTTAGTTGTCAACATACTTGCGGGTTGGCTGTGCCGTTTACTTCGGATTAGATGGTAACTGTATACACTTGCACATGTGGAAACACTTGCAAGAATGGCACAGATTGTTTTAAGTTTACAAGACAGGGTGGACTAAGTAGTGTGTTTAGTGGTTTTATTTACCCTACCTGACGGGCGTCAGCAACCAAGATATAGGTTGTATGCCCCAGGTGAGTTTCAACTGTTACACACGTACTGCTTAAGTCACCTCGCCTTGTACAATTGTCGTTCAGTATCTTGATGTGGACACACACGTTTCACACAATTTGCTATTAACATCTACACTAACCTGCAAAGTTAAACGAACTAACTCTAAAACGAGTTATCAATCACAAACACTTATTTCTGATGATTTCCGTTGCCTTTCAGTTCTTTAACCCGAGTATGTGCTCACACTCGTCTTGGTGTGCAAAAGTTTTGGCGACTTGTACTCAAGAGCATAAAAAGCAAACACATTGTTTCTTGACTGACCGTATCACCAGTTGAAGTGATAAGTTGGATTATACCTGGGGGTGATAAAAGTAAATGCTATGGAAAATTAACATGAGACGCATACTAATAGCCTTTCATCGGATTGTGTTTCACTCCTGACAAAAAAGTTTTATCAGACTGAGTGGGTTTCACAACTTAAGTCCAGTTTATGATAATCGGTTGACTGAAACTAGCGGATCAACTTTTGCCCACACCATAATTATGGGTGAGATTTGAATCCGTGTGGGCTCGATCTATACATTCTAACACAAATCTAATCGGGGAATAAGTTCAGGATTTGTTCATTTTGGTGAAGTAGGTCACAGAACAGAATACATCAATTTTACACGATTGTGTCCTATTCGGTTCAGGTTTCCCGTAGTTTGAGATCTTGAACTTTTCATCGAGGTTCTCTGTAGTTGAGTTTCCGAGTTGCTAGTTTGATTTTCCTCGTAAAGCAGGTCCAATCGTCCGATATATGGTTGCTTTTAGACAAGCTTAAGTCTGTAAGCTGACAACATCGATTTCTGGTTTCTGTAAGTCGTACTCACTTGTTCCTTTCATTCTGGCTGCAGACAGTTTTATGCTAATGACGTATAGTACTACTGGATTGGAATCGCAAGCACCTTCGGTATTGTTTTTGGATTAAGCGGTCCAAACCTATCCGTCTTCGTGTGTGTGTTAGTATCCGTGTCTCATGGCAGACAGCGTCTCGTGAGATGTAAGCTAAAAATGTGATAACTGGAATCACGAGACATTATCGTAATTACTTATTCTTAAGACCAATAATTGTATACCGCTTTTCCTTTTCTATTTCTTACTTATCCTTTACACGAGTGTCAGTGAATTCCAATGTCCCCCTTTTATTCAGTGATCCGAATTTAGCAACTTGAAACTCTTACGTAACACACCACGTGATATCCGGTTGATCAGCTGGCCATATGTTATAATTGAGCATGAGGAAACTCAACAACTTTTGTCTTTGTTTACGGAAAGTTGTGGAAGATTTCCACCACAACGTTTTATTTTTATCCGTTTCATTTAACTGGAAACAACAAAAGCGGAGATTTTTCTGCGACCTTACCTACCACCCTGTTTTTGATGTGGGTAAACGACGATAAACGAAAACTAAACTTATGAGGTGGAACTGTAAAAGTGCGCACGAGATAATGTGGTTGTCAGTACTGTCTAGAGATAGTTGGACATTTTTTTTGCCTGGGAAATAGTTTCATAAATTTAAGAAATATTTTTTCAATGGCTTTTCCCTTCAGATACGACAGATGATGCCCATTTGACAAAGCGTTCGAGTATAAATTTGGTCCAAGAATTTCTTCAACCTAGAACCTTCAAAAACACATTCAATCAAGCGTTTGTAAACGGACTCGAGCTAGCTATTGCCTCTGTACAAATCGGTACATCTCCAGTGCAGCTGGATCTGACTAATCCGATTACGGTTGGTGTGACTAACGTTCCGGGTTCAGGAAATGCCATCGGAAGTCGACTCAGTCTGCTTCTTCAGATTCCCGTATTCTCCACTTCAGGGCATGGACCTTTATTTGGATTCCCGGGGAGTACTATAGTGGAGAAAGCTACTGAAGAGCTGACATCATCGACGTGGGGTCAACAGTTTCACTCAAGCTTCACTGTCCAAAGTGCCATGAGTTCGTGGGTTGGTGCGGTTGGGACTGGAGCTGGCTTACCATTTCCAGTTATTCGTGTCAGTGAGGCAAGTCGCCACGTTAAAACAGCGTTTTTCGCATTCGGTCTCTCGGTTTTACTACTCGTCATCTAAACGAACTGCACCGCGTATGCACACATACGCATAGCTGAACACGCCTGTACGTCGGGACGCGTGCTGATTTAGTTAAACGCTGTGTAACGTAAATACTTGGGTGCACAGTCTTAACAACAGGTTTAAGGGACACAGAAAACAAGCAACCGTTATATGAATGTGTTTCAAATTGTGTAAAGCATCTACATAGCCAAATACCAAGTGGTTTTCATTCAATGCTAAGTGACCAGGTGGCAATCTGACTTGGTTTCTGTCACAGTGCATTTGATCTTTTTCCCTAGCCTTATTCGTGTGCCTCTATTGATTGGCTGCTGTGAATCCTAGCTCCGACAGTTAAAGTTTAGTTTGAGGACCCATAAAAATGGAGGGTAACACCCTATACTTTTTTGTGTTGTATGTAAAGTGATGGATACTTAAAAATTTGCATACTGCTAACGTTGTCTTATAGGTTCCGTACTAATTAGCAATTTTATTTCAGGGCACTTTGACAGAACTGACTACATGGAGGTTTCGTTCTTGTCAAAACTCATTTTTCGTGCATATCCTTGTTTTGACCGATGTTTGTATCTCGATTACTCATCATTTTTCGGGTCACTGTCATAAAACACTGGTTAGCCCTGATTCAGTATTGTAGTGCACATTCCGTTCGGGGCGTATATCACTCCATAAAATCAACATCGAGGTGCAGTGAACAACCATACGGTTTGCCCGCGTGCTGATTGCTGGGTTGTAGTGGTCGAGCTGTCTCTATAGAAACTTACGAATGCCTCATCTAATTGTATCATCATAAACCCTCCATAATACGGGAATTTCGTTAATCTAGACATAACTTGGTGGAACATCCTAGTCAGCTGTTTATTTGTATGCGCATGCGCAACGGTTTCTTTCGTGTCATATTCACCTAATTTGTCTTTTTTCTGCAGTCGTATCCTATTTTATATTTACGCAGTTAGAACTAAGAATAAGAATATTTGATTGGATCGAAAAGGACACGTATTAGTTTTTGTTAAAAGTCTCAACGGAAATGTATTTAACACCAATATGAGAGTGTTGTTAGTCAGGTATAAAACGGTTTGAGACCTCAAACTGGGGAAGGCATTTTTTTGTGAGGCTACCCTCAAGTGCCTTTCCTTCACAAATAGCCCTTCAAGAAATACCACCTTCCGTCATATAACACTTTTTACAGAAATGACACGATCTTCGCCTAGGCCTATGGACAACGAGAGAATACACCCCCTGACTCTAGCAAGGAACAGGAATGACCTCACTTCTCGAATTTCCCATCAGCAAGAAGTATTTTACACCCAGCTACGAAGCCGGTCAATGTAACCTTTGTGTTCATTTTCATTGTTTTCGTTGGATGTACAGGTTGGCGTGCGTTGCCATTTTTGACCGTCCGCTTGTCATCTCTTGTTATGGTCCTTTAAATCATGACCTTGACTCTGTGGTTTCCAGTTTCGACTTTTAGCATTGGTCACAGACCTTGTGAGTTTATTGAACAATATACAAAACTGAACATATTTCACACTCACGATGTCGCGCTTATCAAAGTGAAAATAATGAGGTTTCCACAGTCTCTCTACCAATCGTGCACGGGTATTTAGTGTGTGGATTCAAGCAAAGGTTGGTAGAATAGTTACTCTCAGTGGACACTAAATGTTCCGTAAATTCAGACCAATTTCAATATTGATTATGCGACTTTGAAAGCAGACAACCAATCAAACTTATGACACTGAATTAGACATTCCCTACTTATGGGAACCTACATTCAAGATGTGTGCAAACCATGCATTGGTTACTCTTTTCAGTGAGCATACCAATTTTTACACTCACTATTGTTCTTGTAATTTTAAAAGTCTTGAATGTATTTCATTAGTGTTTCCCTGGAGGTGCCATTGAAATTGTCTTCTTAGTTAGTTAGGTTGTTCATACTTGAGTTATGATTACTGATAACGCCTGATTTACCCACTACAAGAAAGCCCTTCCTAGGAGTGCTGTGGCATTCGACTTAAGTGGTTTTTGTGAGGGACCGGTGAATGTTCCTCCTAACCAGTCAGTCACGTCGGATGTAACATAATAAAAATCATAGCTGTGCGTTCACTTTTAATGGTCCGGTCCGACTCCATTGCAAGGCAGTGATCAGCACACTGGCCTTACGACCACATGGGGTTGAGCCAGAATTCTCATTTGAGTGGAGAAGTGCTCTAACGTTGTTCTCTTGCGTTGCTGAAACTCAACTTTAGTGCTATCGAAGACCTATCGAAATCTACTTCATATGGTGTACGGTTTATTACTCCGCAATTTTTGAGTACTGATGAACAATAATGGCTTTGTTCATAAAACACCGCAACCCGGTATGGAACCAACCTATCAGAAGCGGTACACTACAGAGCAATCACTCTTTCTCTACTGGCAGTTTGTTAATATATCTCAAGCACGTTCCAACTAGTTGCAGTCAAGCATTATCTGTGGTTTTGAGTTATGGGTACATAAACTGAATTTGTTTAGTTTAGTTGTTTCTTCGGATTAGTTACGAGGCTGAATTATTGTCATTACTGAGGGCGCGATGAAACAAGGTAATGCTGTTTGTGAAGGCACACATTTCTATCGTTTTTAACTGTCATTTCAACAAGTAAGTCAGCTTAATTATTGTGAGATCAGTGTTTTCAAGCGGTTAACTCAGTTAACCTAAGTAAATCGTTCACTTTCTTTCTGCCTACTCATAAGTAACTGAAATCGGTATTAACGAAATCAGTCACATAAATGGTTACAGAAAATTAACGATTCTCATCGTGTAGCCACATATTCCGTTTAAAATGCATGGAGGTATGAGGTCAATGGCGCAGTGGTAAACACGGTTGTCTCATGAAAGCATGGCTGGAGTTCTAAACCCAGCCGTGGCAAGGATATGCACTACTGATGAACTCTAATGGGAGCGAAACTCGAGTCTAATGCTTCTGCTGTTCGAAAGGGGCCGACTGGAAATTTTATGAAAATGCGAAAACTTCGGTCAATTATGGGTGATGTTCAACTTGAAATTCAGGTTATGACAGAATGTAGGCTGATGACTTCAAGGATTGAGGAGGTTATTAATCTGATCGATATCCAGCTGTCTAAATATCGCTCTCAAATTTGAAACGATAGATCCGAATTAAATTTGTTCCTTTTTGATTACTGTAATTTAACTCTGTTTGAATTGCATATTGAACATATTCGCCCCCTGACAGGATAGCTTTTCAGTTTACTTCTACAAAGTAACTTATTAACTATCATGTACCAAACTATCTTGATACGTAATCCATTCCGTCGACACTGACCACTATTATACAGCTTATTGTCAAATGGGTCCCAGTAGTTCGCTGATATCATCTTATACTAGACATAAGCTTCGTTGATGTCTTTCACACCGAACTCCTATCTTTGTATACGTCAAGGCTTAGTTTGCTTTATACGTGACAGCGTGCGTTGTGCTTTTCATCATCTGTTCGATTCAGACCGTAACTTTACCGTAATTTTTATAAATTTTCCGTTTCTTTCTTGTCCTCCTGCCTATAGTCTGTGTCCAGAACTGTATCCCTTATCGTGTCGGCTATTCTACCCACCCTGTTAAGTTTGATAGAAACCGACTTGCACTTCAACCCCGACATCTACGTTTCACCCAATTTGCATGAAACTGATGACTCATCACCTGACTCTACCCACCAGAAGTGCAAGGGCAAGGTTCAGTTGGTTAAAGAAACTGCAACCGGATCTAATCACCAACCGGATGAGACCTTCCATACTTTTTCAACTGACAGTAGGGACTTTGATGACGTCGATTCATTTCGGTCACTGATAATTCCAGTGCTGAATATTCTGCTGAGATTCCTGGACTGTAAACCGCTAGGAAAACCAGATTCCGGTGGAGTTGCTGACCAGATTTTTAGGGTCGTTTTAGACGCAGAAGAAGATTTGGCCGGAATGGAGCGTATCGCATTGTGCATTTCCGATTGCCTTCTGCTACGGTCATTATGTCATCTGATAGCCAGTGTGTTTCGCAATCAATTCAAAATTTCCACATCTCTTGTCGCCGAACCGTTAGATTTTCCTGGTAACGATGATCTGTGAGTTATTTAGTGGTTTCCTCCATTTTAAATTATATTTTTGGGTAGTTGGTAAAATCATATCTTCACGATATTCATTCACATGCCTTTGCACTGAGCCGGTCGCTGCCGTCTATTCGAAATCACAATAGCTCGTAAGTTACATAGGTCGGCTATTTTGTAAAACGAGTCCCTGACCCATTCTGTGCAGTTGAGTCCCCAATATTGTTTCCGTTTGTTTTCATTTCTACTTCGGAAATGGAAGTGTTAATGTATTTTCCTGGGCTGTTTGCGATCAACGTTTGTTATTACAGAAGCACAACTCACATGCATTGATAACCTTTGAATTTAACTGGGATTTCTGATTAACAACTATACACAGTAATAGTCATTGACGCAGTGGTCAACAGCGTTGAGACTGGAGTCTAAGCTTCTGCCGTAGCAACTGTATGCATTACTGACGAGCTTCAACAAATGGGGGACTGGAATCTGACGCTTGTTTCCTAAAGCGGCTGGTGTAAATGTCTATCTGATTGCAGAAGCTACGATCGTACGTGAATGACGTTCAGCCGATGTCAGCCAGCACTTATCAGTAAGTCCGATAGCCTCTGTTTTCAGCTAGAAGAAAGTCCTTGTCTTGAGATCATCGTCTGGAGTCAACAGGACAGTGATTGTGTCTCTTCTCAAGGTGCTCAGACAATCTGAATGTTTGCGTATGATAATTCGGTCGTGCCTAAGTTGAGATCAACACGGTTGTCTCATGAAGGCGTGACCGAAGTTCAATTTCCGGCAGTGGCAAGGAAGTGCTCATTCGATAAGCTCTAAAAACCGTGAAAATTGAGTCTACTGCCCCTGTTCGAACGGAGTTGACTGAAAAGTTTACGGGGATACAAAACCCTCCCACTACATATGAGTAATGCTTAAGTTTCGTTAACCTAATCTCAGAACGCTTTTTTGTTACTTTTTGTCAGCTGCGCATCGTTATCATCATCATAGACAGCAATACATCAGGGGTTCACACTGACGTTTAACTGCCACACAACCACGAAGGAAAAAACTCTGTATAAGAAGGGAGAAGAAAAAAAAGGGACGAGAAGGGGACCCAACTACTAAAAATAGCTACGTCATGTGTGCACTGAGCAGAATTTTGCAGAATACTTACCTATTCAGTTTGAATAAATCAAGTTACACTTAAATTGTCTCTCTCAAATCCACATTATTTCACAATGACCTGTTCGGGAGTCCCACCCGGCAGCCTTTGTATTTCGAAAGGAGTTCTTATTCTAGTTGACTTCTGATGCCTTCTTACCATCACTTGTGACCGTACGGGCAAGATCATTCCTGCGTGCGCGTGTGTACGAGACTCGTCAGCGTCCCAGTTAATCTACATAGACATTAAGCATATGAACGAACCGGGCCGTTGTGTACTGTTGGTTTGTGAATGTTTCCCATCAAACACTCACGTAACAACCAGGCCAAAGCATTTGATAAACGCTGTCCATTCTCAGGAATGCACGCACCAGCCGCCTGCCTGTCGGTGCCTTGACTTACTTATCAATTAAAGCAGATCCTGTAGGTAGGATGTTATTCAAAATCTTCTAAAAACATGAATTTACGTTTTCGCGAGGCGCTCATCCTCACGGCGTCACTCCTTTCCTTCTAGTAAGAAACCAAATTGATGCATATCCATAGGTCAGCCGTAGTTTTGACAGCAGTCTTCGGGCTTATGAAATGGGTGTGTTAACCTTACGTTTGAAATGTTCTGTCACACTTCTTTGTGGCTGATGCTCAGCTGGCCAGCTAGTATCTGAAAAAGACAAAATTGTCCTGTTAAGTCCGATCGATAACCCTACTGTTGTAAATCAAGAAATTGAAGCTGCGAAGTTTCTCGAGTGAAATCCTAAACAAATGCTGCCTATTGCTCAACGATTGACTGAAACTCAACGACACGGCAAGACGACATAGAGCGGTACACGAATAGCTGGTATATTCAACTTGCAACCCACTGTGGACGCATCATGAAAAGATGACCCCGTATGTGTAGAAAATGATGACCTTGGGAGAAGCTTTAGGCACCGGAATACGTTTTGAATTATGAGAATCCGAATTCCCTGGAAGTACATTAGATCATAAAGGTTGAGAAAAACAGGAAGTATTCAGATTGTATTTGTAGTAACCCAACTACTTTAATTAGCTTAAAATCGTCAATTTCGCTGAATCCGTTTGTTACCTCTGTAATCATGCAAGAAATATGACACCTTGCCTGATGTACAGCGATCGAATACTTCCTACAGTTGACGGCAGTTTATGTGTTCATTCAGTTTTCTGCTAGTCGACTTCAATGGGATAAAACTGGTGGAGCTCAGCAGTGATGTACATCATCTGTTCGAGCAGAGTGTGAACTTAAATAATTGTGATTTCACCGTCAGCGTGTTCATTAGCGCTTCGTTCGGTTAAGTTGGGCTTAATCGAATGGTCCCACACGGGACGAATCGTAAATCGTAAGTTATTTTGTATTCTGTCACAGAAACATTATTCTCACTTGGACTGTTTGAAGATATATTTTGTTACTGTTAGTATTCTAATGTAGTTTCCTTCATTCCGTTATCTCCTGCCATCTTCGACTGCATTGACTTCATTAATTGCTCAATGCAGTCAACCTGAATAATGTTAACCAGTGAATGAACTTTTTGTGCAATCCGTATCTGGGATTCAGTCTCGACACTTCACGTTTCAGAATGTCAAAAAACATTCCATTACATTTACACATGGATTTTGTGATGGTGACTGGAAAAATCTGAGTTTTACCCTACAATATTTCAAATGGTTTGATGAGCAGCACGTACTTCGAAATTGAGATAATCAGCAACAAAATGTGTGCTACATTCGAGTCACGACACGATGCATTTTTCTGCGAAACAAGAACTTGTCCCATCAGGCTGTGAGCAAGCTGTTCAAACTTTTCCAGTAATTTAGAAGATACCCAATTGTGAACAATCTGGCCTTCGGCTGATTGCGAACCGGAGAGAAATTGCATAATCAATCATGTCAAACGCTCTACCACTTGAGCATCAACGTCACGTGGGAAGCTCAGCACTTCCACATTTCGACTCAGTCACTTATCCGTTACACGGTTTTATGTGAAACCCAATAAGTGGATGTACTTCTTCTGTCTTTGAAGCACATACTCATCATCCTGCTACGTTCTTCTTTTCTCATCTTTGCAGTGTTTGCCTGAATCACTTGCATCTTTTATGACTCACATCACAACATTTCAACAAATCAGACAGCAGTTTATTGTTTTCCCACATAGTTTTGATCTTTTGTCATTTTGATGAAGTAAATATGTGAATTTCTTGTGGACTTTACTGAGGAAAGACGAAGTAGCGCGACGGTTGACAGCAGCGTTCAATAAGCCATTGTATGATCTAGATATTGAACGCATTTCTATTTTTATCCCAGTTAGTTTCACGTAACTCGTACATCGTGATTTACTGGTCAAAATGTAGTGCAAAGACGGCAAGTTTATTTGTTTCCAAACGTGTACTGTTTGTTTTATTACAAAAGATATCAGTATGTCACTTATCTTTCTCTTATGGCTTTTTCATCCCCTGATTACAAATATTACTTGGGAGCCTTTACTCATTGTTATTTTTATCTTTTACATGTGAAAAAGGAGAACATGTCAACAACATCCAAACAAAAACCGTAATCATCGAAACTATTTTTGTCTTAATGGATGAAATTACAATTCAACACATGAGGTGTTTCTATGTAGCTTTTATAAATTTAACCGGTGTTCACCTATTGCACAAGGTTAAAGACCGCGTACAGATTAGTACGTCCAGTATTGCCTTCCTGTTTATTGGAACGATACTTGTGCTGGCGATCTTGTTTGTGAAACCGTTGTTCGCTTTTATCCAGATCAACCCAAATGATGGAAGCCACAAAACAGTACGACTCTTCCATACGCGTCCTGAGTGAGCACTTGGTTGATTTGTCGTTGATGCGTAGTGGGCAACTGGTTATCCAATCGGTTGTGCGTGAACCGGGTCTGTCACCACTGGCAGGCACGGGTCCCGTAAATGTTTCCTCGAGCTCCTTCGTTGCTCTGTATCATCACTTGGCTGAATTGTGGCGGTTGGTCTCGCACACTTGTCCTGCCGGATTGGCCCGACAAATTATGGCACATGTTTCCGCGCAGGGTCTCCTGTCCGCATTACAATTATCCTGCACAAAAACGTTTTTGGAAAGTGCGGCAAGCGAGTAAGCTTTCATCCATTTATTGTCTTAACTTAACAAAGCACTTTTCCAGTAAAGTTTCTGTCTTCTGACAGTTTTCTTAACATCTTTGGAGTGTCACTTGTCACGCCATGTGTTCCCTTGGTTGTGCTGACGAAAGGCTTTTGAAACCTGTGTTATTCTGTAACGTCATCGATCCTAATCGAAGATCTCAGTAAGAATCTTAAATGTGATTCTTCTTCAGCGAACAAAGCTTTTTTGATAAATTCTCGCCTTTGACTGGTACACACCTGTGAAACTAAATAGTGATCATCAAGTGATTGACCACTTAGCAAGCGGGCTACAAAGCGGTTGCTAAGTGACAAACTCAATTCCACTGGGAATCGAAACATGAACGAGGTAGGTTTCAGATAGCCAGTGCTTATCGAATCAGACTTGTCTAACAGGTTAATTGGTCAAGCTCGAACACACTATCTGTTTGTTTACGTAATGATTACTTGTTGAACGAAGACTTTCGTAAGTCACATCTCTTACCTCCTACTTTCATCATAATCAAACTATTATTGCTATCTTATACATAAACACCATTAATAACCAACTATTTATCATTGTCGACATTGACTACATCGCTTACTACAAAGAACATTGCCACGTAAATGGACAACTTCCGTTTTGTTCTATTGACATCATTCCCACTGCAGTACTTTTCCGGAAGTGTTGTTCTTGCCAACTGGTTTTAATGGTTATTTATCAGCTTATTGTGTCTGCGAGATGGCAAACTGTGTTGTAAGTGTATATTTCATTGATCCCTTGAAGTTCAAAAATGTAGTTATTGCCGTTTTGACCTTATGCACATGAACCATAAAAATGACAAGTTGACTAAATATTAATATGATGTGTACAGTACTAATTATGCCATACAATTCCCACATAATACCCTTCTCTGTAACACGGAAAACTGCTTGTTCTTCTCCTTGTGTACTGTAAAAGCTACGAGACCATCCATGCTTTAGGGGTCAGTTCACTCTCCTTTTAAATGTATATATAGTTTCATGCGTACATGTTGGTCACTTTCTGCTTTAGATATCCTTCGTTACGTGCCCGACAAGCTGTATCGAAACCATTTTGAACGGAGAGCTTGCAACTAATTGTTCGTCCTTTCAAATAGCGCAGTAATGCAACCAGTGTTGGTTATATTCAAATGTGTTCAGTTTCCTGTATTTGATCTCATGTTCCTGTTACTCCATTTATTCCCAGGTCAGATATTCGACTGCTATTGCGGACTGCAGAATTCTGTCTGTTCACCAGCTCAGAAACGGCCGCCGAAGTTGTCGGACTCGGTCAGTTGCCGGGCGACATCAGTTTGCTTCATTCGGTGGCTGTCTCATTATCTCAGATGTTGGCTTGCCGACATATGCCACCTCATATTTGGAACAAGTATGTAGATTGTGATACCGTTTTACTAGGCCACAAACCGTTACCGCTCTATCAGACGTGGTTTCGAGTTTGTTCAAATCGTCTTAACTAATCAATTTCCCGTTAAAATTATTCTCGGTTGTCAACTTGGTCTTCTTTAGAGATGATACGTTATCCGACATTATTGTGCGAACTGCTTGATAGTGTTGTAAACCCTCGAAAAGATACGCTGGTTCGTTCTCGATATAGTGGTGCGCTGGACAAAAATCGAACTGTTCTTCTTGTAATAATTAACACGGAAATCTCGGTCCCGAGAAATACCGCAACTGTCCCATGGTTTGTTCTCAAGACAAACCAAAGACGTGTGCAGCAAAACAACTTTGTTCCAGTCCAAAACTTGTGCAGCAAGGTGATCAAATACAAGGTATTTATATTGGAAAGTAGTGACAAAAAATCATCTCCGAATAATCAAATAGCACGACAGTTACCGAAAAAATAGTTAGAG
>LUCH01004139.1:0-21727 GCA_013368495.1 Paragonimus heterotremus | reverse complement strand
CTTATAATACTCAGATGAATCTACTGAAAGAGATTTATCCAGTGAGAAGGACTGAATCGGTGTGTTGTAGGCCGCCATCTCTATCAGAATGACGGGGGTCTTTTTGAGCTTCTGGAATGAATTTGGTAACTGCGTGAGGGTTATCTGAGGATAACATTAAGAACAATAACACTGTGTTTTGTGATAGTATACAGCTGCTTCCCCTCGGACCTAATGTTCATCGATCTGTCAAATAAGGCAATTGTGAGTGGGCTGCGGGCCAGAAGTTTAGGCCCGTGACTGTTAGATCAGACAGACCGATGAGTAATGTTAGGAATCGCCACTGGTCTAGATCGTGCATTGCCTGAGTGAAGGCATTGGTGCACGTTGTGTATAGTAATGTTTCTGCGTCCACATTCATCAACTACTTGGGCCTCAGACAGTGACTTCAGGCGTCGTGTATTTGTTTCGATCACGGCGCATCTTAACTGATTTCTCACCCCTATTGTGGTTGATTTATTGTAGTGCCAATAGCTTCTCAAAATCGGTCACAGAATGAATGGTAACCCGCAGCGGACGTGGCACGAGGACGTACTTAGGGTTAGAGCTCTTTCGTAGTCTCTGAAGTCGCTCTGGGAAGATATCAGGGGAACCTAACTGTTTAAAAACTCTTAAAAATTCTTTTCTGTCGTTTCCCATCCAATCTGCTAGTATTGCTTAACTCCTTTCAGGCAGATTGAATACAATCATAGATCGACACACAACTTAAGGTAAGTTTAATTGTACCAGCCTGAGTACGTTGTTGCCTGTGTCTATGGTGTTTGTTTCGCAGTGTCTGTCAACAGGAATGGGATGGATTTTTCCCAACTTTTTTTTTGTTCAATTTGACGATACGAGTCAGTCTTAGTTGTGTGGATAGCAAGCAATTTGGTTGCGAACGTCTGCCTGATTGACAATAGTCAACAAAAGATGGGTTTTTATTCGGGCCAGTAAAATGAGCCTCGGAGCTAGCACGTTTAATATTTAGTGTTACGGTGGCTGGAAGACTATGGTTCTTGTTATCAACATAGATCAGGTCAACCGGTTACTGAAACGATAGTTACTCACTCACTTCTATTGGTCTTACAGCTCTTACTAGGATTTGTGTTCGCAGGTTCAGTAAGACAAGGTGAGATGTGCGGTGCATCTAAGGCGAGGCGACAGATGTGGCGCTTACTGAATAACAGGCTTTGTGACGCACTTTGGTCCTCTTCTGAGGTCATGAAAACTATATAAGTTAAGCACACATATCTTAGATTTCTAGTTGGATGCTCGTCTAAGGTCTTGTAAACCAAATGTGAAACCAGTCCATAGGTTGTGCTTGAAGTTTATGCAGAAGACGAGTTAAAATCCTACCGTTTTCGCGGAGCCCCTTGTCACAAACCGCGCACCTTGAAGGCATGATCGAATAAAAGCCCGTTATATTTTCATAATCGGTCAACCACAGGTCCACCATAAACAATTAACAGTCGGGTACTCTAGACCACTCAGACTTCCGACAATCAGTTACACGAATGCCAGCAAAAATTGAGAGAAACAGCACAACATATGAATCTAGGGGTAACAGAAAGTACGAAGTAGTTCGCCTTGTGGATAACGCATGAAAGGTGAAGTCTAATAGATAAATATCTGTCGGCCGATTACTTCCGAGTTTAATTAGGGGTTTGGGGTAGAGTGCGATTTGGCTTATTTTCCACAAGCAGACGGTGGTGATGGGTAGAACGTCCCCGACTGTCCACCGAACTTATTAAGTTGATTAGATTTGTGATAATTTGACAGTTGCACCACACGCTCGTTGCCAGTATCGAAGTCCGAAGTGCAGGTTTCAGGCCAAGAATTCCGTTTGAACTCTTGTCGTCGCCGTGTGCAACGAAGCACATGAATGTCGGGCTAGAAACCAGGCTAGATAACCTGTGTGCATTACCATCTCGGTTGCGCTAGTGGTCACATCCAATGTTGATCACTCGAGTAAAATCTTTAAGTGCAGTCTGTCGATCTCACTGTTCATCTCCCCTTGTCTTTCGCTCGCGTGGACTCAGCGCATGCCCTATCAGGGCCGGGCTGTGTGTCTCGGCCTTGATATTCATCAGCTGGCCTACTAACTAATCGGTTTTGTATGTGTTTGTGTCTAGATCATCATTGGACGTTCGCGCTGCGCGAACCCCTTGGCTTTGCGACTGTATTTACGTTGACCAACCTTTACTGTAATTTTCCGGATCATCGTGTGCCTGTTTTTTTTAAGTCGACCGCTTCCGGTACACATACAACTCCAGCTTATTAACCACATTTTGAACTGAAGACGACGTACTATAAGCCATGATCCTGCCTTTTTTGAACAGCTGGAGTCTCTTAACTACAAGCGAGTCAACTATATCGCATTTTCCTCAGACATCTAGATCCGTACTCGTTTATGTAAGGAATGATTTTCTATGGTTGCGAGCCCAATTTTTCACACTTTTGGTCACACTTCGGAAATGTTGTCGAAATGTAGTTTGCTTTCCCAATAGTAGAACGCTTCTGTTTGGATAACTGAGATATATTATATCAATAACGACTGCAGAAATCTCGTAAGATAATCGCATTTCGTTTGTTCTTTTCAGTCGCGAACGTAAAACAGCAGGATGTGCATAACATGTGGATAGCGTTAACAGTGGAGATGGCCATCACTTGACTGTACTTCAGGGGACCGAGTGTTATCGATTCCAGGATGAACGAGTTACCTGAGTCCATAGGTTGTACACACAGAGGGCAGGCGGTGAATGTTGATCAGTATAGCTTCGGAGGACGCTAGCAAATTGGGGTCCCGATTACCCAGCAACATGGGTTGATCGTGTCAACAAAGTGACCTGTTTCCATTATGTGCCTTGCAGTGGATGAGGTCGATCTTTTGCTCTCACACTCCGTTATGATTGACCGTTACATCATGGGCTAATGTTTAGAGATTGTTCATCATGGACAACCGCCAACCTTGCCGATATAGACATCATTGCAGGTGCAAATGATCTGTTGGGTTACAGGAGAGGCGAAACGTTTCATCAGAGCTAGACTGTGAACAAACTGGATGGCTTGTCTAGTAGAGGTTAAAAGACGCGACTCAGCAGCGGGGTATGAGCGAGCTAGGCAGGCTGTAGCTATTGCCTCGTGTCGGTTGTGGTATGGTCACACTTAGGAGCTAGATTCTTTAGAGATGTACCCACAGCAATCTTGATGGATCTTTTCTCGCCACAGACATTGACAACCTTATCGAAATATCGGTTTATAAGTAAAACCCTTAATCTTTTCTCTGCTTGTAAGTATTCATACTTTCATATCTGCTAGGCTGTGCGAACCAGCGTTCGGATTGTTAGTAAGCAATCGGCGCAGATGATAAAAATGGCAAATAACACAAATACTGATGAATAACTAGGACTGCTTGTTTGTCTTTTTTGTTTAGGTGTTACTGTTGTGGACTCCCTCATTTTGTTTCCGATGGGTTGGAATTACATTTTGCCCCACTACTTAATTAACCGGCACAAGCCTCCATATTCGCGTTCATCGATTTTGTTTCTTCATGAGGTATGACAGATGGTGACAAGTATGTGCGCAGATGTTTTTTGTCGTGACAAGCTACTCCAGACAGATTCCGTCAGTTATGTATCTGCATATACTTCATTAAGTACTTCCTATGAAACTTCTCGGTAAATTGGCATTTGTAAGCTGGAACGGTTCAGCACTGAATAAATGTCAACTGTTAGGTGTGATACTAAAAGTATTGTAACATCATCGTCTACGTGGCATACTTCTCCGAATTACACTTCATACCGAACGCTCTTCCACGCCATCTCAAAACAGGCTGCTGATTCATTCTCTAGCCACAATTTTGTTTATCGTTTTACCAGTGTGCTTGACGCTTCTTCCTTCTCTACGTTGGCGTCAATCACGATAGCTCAGTGGCTGTTGTTAGTTGCCAGTCTTGCTACAGGGCTTTCCATTTGGCAGTGCGTCTGCCACCATCAGACAGTTAATCTGCGCAGGGTCTTCACAATCGATCAGGTGGTCGGTTTGTTGCTAACTTATAAAGCGCCTGTTCACATCTAGACCGATGAAACACAGCTTGTAAAGTCTTGTTTATTAAGATATTTCCATAGGCTTATCAAGAAGACAGTGGTAAACATGTTTTCGTGGTCTCTTACGTTGTTAGGGTGAAATTTTGCGAATTAATTGGCTCTAAGGTTTAATGGTGCACGCTGTATTTTCTAGTAGATGAACTACAACCGGTTCGCATCATTTTTGGCTGGCCAGTAAGAAACCAGTATACCTTTATCACTGACAATGGGAGTTTAGTGGGATTAACGTGATTCTTTCATGTACACAGCTCTTGATTACTTATTCGATTCTTAATCGCTCAAGTTGCGAAACAGCGTAACTGAGCTAGCCTAGTTGTTGCTTCATCGGAACTTTGTACTCGATCCTGAACCACTCACTCGGATTAACTGTTGTGAGAAATAATCGTTCCAGCTATTAATTAGGTCACATGATCTTCCTACGTCGTTGTTCTATGTTATTGTCTAACCGTGAGTCTAACGTATTCTGATGTACAACTGACACTCAAGCACACGAGCATGTTTTGTGATAAGTGGGCAATTTGTCTTCCAGATGGAAGCGCATGAATGCACAGGTAGTAAACCATGAGTAAAGTTCGAGTTCTGGGGCTAGTGTTTATAGTCGGTCTAATTCATTCAGGGAATCAGTATATAATATTCCAGTGAACTAACGTATATTGACCTGTTGGTGCGATTTCCACAACGTCACTTTATCCTCTAAAGGAATGCTTGTGTGCTCATCCAGTTCTTATCTCGCATATTTCGTTCTGCTTAATGACAGGAAAAACCTTTTCTTAATTTGACGCATCACTTTCTAGAGCTTATCAGTGGTTTATTCAGATGCTTAACTGTCATGTTACCACGAAAATGATCTCGGCTGAGAAATAAAAATAGCAAATTAGTGAGACCTTATTCCGGAAACTTTTATGATTTAGGTTGAACGATCAACACAAAGATGCTTATAGATTGTAAGCAATCAGGCTAAAACAAAATTAAGCCAACATTCCCAAGGCAACTGGTTCCTTGTTACCGGTCTTTTTTAATCATCTCTTTCCTCAGTGCCTCCAGCCCATACTGTGTGAGCCCCGGAAACAACAACCCGCTTTGGTCAACTGTCTTCATTTATCTATCTCGTACTCTACAGCATCACAATATAGATAATTGCCTTCTAAATTAATAAAACTTACGTTTGATGGCAGCTTTCGAATTTCCACAAACTTTCCAACCAGCTCCTTCAGGAAAGAAGCATTAGACTGGTGTTCCGTTCTTGGTAGAGCTCGTCACTAGTGTATATCCGTATCCGGTATTAGAACTCCGGCCACGCTTTTATGAGGCAACTATGTTGACCACTGCACCATTTACCTCACGTCAGACACAATCGAATTATCATATATGAACGCTCAACTACTTTGGTTTTTGTTACGACCCCACTTGATAGAGAAAGGCAAGAACAAACGCAAAGACCGCGAGCAGTATTTATATCATGAACGAAAGCAACGGTATCGCAAAACTGCACGTAAAAATCGGAGCGCAATTATCGGAACCCAACTCTCGCAGCTTAGAACCCCCCAACAAGTAAGGAAAAAGACGGCCTTCAAACGAGGTTAATTTGCTGCTCAACCTGAAGGCAAAATTGTGGTTTACGGCAACTGTAGAGATTTTGGGTGACCTTGGGTCTAGTCCACCGAACAGATCAATCACAGGTGAGCGCAACTTTTAGGATGTTCGAGAATTCTGGCGGGCGTTCAAATTCCCGGAAAATGAAGAATCCATTTTTCTTGGTAAATAATGCGAATTTTTGTAGAAAAAAAGTACCTTTCCCTAACAGTTTTTGACTAATCATCAGGTTTCCCGACTGTCTGGATGGGAGACACAATAACTGTCCTGTTAACTTCAGTCGATAATGCCAGGATGAGAACTTTCGAGGCAGACCGAAATCTCCGATCTGATTAAACCTGTTAGGCGATATTGTGGATTACTGAATTATTATTGTCCTGGTGAATTGAGGTATCACTGTCCCAGCTCTTCCTACAATGGTTTTCTGTTCATCATGTCTTGTGTCTCGTTTTGTATTTGAAACCACACAGGTATCCCGGTGAAGAGACGGATCACAGTACGAATGGGAGACGCTTCCAGTTAGCCCAGCATGTGCGAAGGGTTCAGACAAAAGGTAAGTTTGACCAACTTTCTATGGTTGCGTTCATTTTGTTGTCTGTTTCATGTGAAATGGTTTCAGTTCATGGATCGAGATGAGACGAGCACACTGGAACAATAGAAACCTTAGTTTTCCCAGCAAACTGAACACTGATGCAAGTTCATTTCGAAATTCTACTACCAGGAGTAGATCTGAGAGTTTAACTTAACCACCTACACATTTCTGCTCAGTTTTTTTAGGAATTGAAGCAGACAAACACAAAACCCAGTTCCCTTAATATACGATCTAACGTATTCAGTTTCCGTGTACTGCTATCCCAAATTATTATTCGCTCAGATATCTGAAAATGTTCTGTCAGTGTTGTGAATGTTTTGCTTATAGTCGTATGAAAGCCGATCGCAACACTACTGTAATGACTTTCAATATGGTGTTCAGTTGGAGTGTGTTAGTGAGCTATATTCCTTCCACTGTGTTTAAAAACTTGAGATCGCTGAACCACACATCTTCATTGAAAACATTGACGGTTGATTTTCCTATCATTGCATCACTTCCACATAGTCTCAATGCTGTCAACAACCCTCTACCTATAATTTTATGTACAATAGTGACCAGCGCAACTGCAATCCGTCGACGAATTGTTCACGTACTGTTATCCTTCATCGTAACACGGCCATTGGCGCACCTTTCGATCCCATCTGGTGTAAGCTGGAGTATAGTAAAGCAGAATGCCAGTGCTCAAAGGAGAAATTTACGAGCAACACTTGTTTAGCTAGCCATGTGAGAATCCTCGTAACCCGTTCGCGGTGGATCAGGACCACCGTTCAGTCTTTCGCTGCTACCTAATTCATTTTCACGAGGTTCGAATAAAATCAGGTATTCACATTGCTAACACGCAACGAATTAGTGATTAGTAGCTAAGCTTCTGCTCTCTGTCGTATCCTGGTAGAGAACTTAATGACTTCCTGAAACATTTGATCCTTAATTTGGTCTTATCGGCCATCTGACCGTACCCACCACACGACTTCCAGGGGATCTTCCCGAAAATAAGGTCTATGGAGCAAATAATCTCTGTTCAGTCAAATGTATTAAAACTAAATTTTCCATCGCTTGTGAATTAATCGCCCTACTTTCTTTATTCAGCTGATTAGTAGAGTGATTACCAGTAAAGGTAGACTAAACCAGTTTTACTATGTGACCCTGTAAACTCGCCTTTTTCAAGGTTGTCGAATCATTTACAGGTCAAGCGTATATTTGTTTCGACTGATGTTCCATAAGTCATCTGTATTGAGTGACTGGATTGATTAAGTATAGGCAATACCGAGAACCACCTATTGTCCTCAGGTTTGAACACTTCTGATGATGATGAACACTTGTTTCGTGGTGTTGTTTTCTCCTATTCATGTCAGAAGTGCACTGAGTTGATTACTATACGTTAGAAACCAACTGGACTAGATCAGTCCATTTGGTCACTCTTTTCATTAGTTTATTTGATCCCTTTTTTTTACTACAATCTATCCATAACTCGATCCTGAACTGTCTTTATTGTAAGATCACCTTTGTGCAGGCGCTTATCACTGTTACTGAACGTCCTAGTGACACAACTGTGAACTAACAGCAAGCATTGTTGATACGACTTACTTCTATAGCTGAGCACGGACAGTTGACCCCCTTCAGTTCCGGTCATAAATCACGTGGTATCACGCATGGGCCGGCCGACGTACACATACTCACGCGTATCCACCACATTCTTCGAACTCTTATGCAGCTCTCATTGTAGCGAAAAGACGTCCAATAAAACACAATCTGTGTTGCCCAGCTCGCTGGTTGTCATGTCACATGCGCGTTCGCATTTATGAAGCGGACTTCCGGTACACACCACACCCGTGGTTTCCGCACACACTTTATATGCACTTCTGCCAGGTTTGTGCCTGTGGCCGACGCTTTCTGTCGGGGGTTTTCCGCCTACTGTTTCTTGTCCGTTGGTCCGATATCGTTGGGCAATGGCTCATTCTGTCGCCCGTGTTGCCAGCGATCCGAGCGCTTTAGGCTTTTGGACATACCTTGCTACCGCTTCGTTTAACTATTTCGTCGAGAGTTGGAGTACTCGCACTTCGGGTTTGATAATCCACCACATTATGTATTCCGCCTAGCGTTGTTCATTGGTCGTACACGTCTTATTAAGTTCGCACGCTATAAAGGTTTAAACCGTTTGTTCTTTTGATTGGAGAGAGTACTGCGCACTCCTTGGTTTCAGAAGTGTCCCAATCACGAAAAATCTGGGCTTTGGCTAGATTCGAACCAGAGACAGTAACAACATGCCCAAACACGGCGAGCGTTCCACCACCTGAGCTACCAAGCTAGGTCGGGATCTCAGAAACTTCACATTTGGACTCGTTTACCTGCCTAATCTTATGCGCTGTGTGGAATTCACGAAATGATTCAAGAGATTGGTTCCCCAAAAGAATATCTCAGAAAATTCACGCCGAGATCCACCAAACAACTGTTGAACATAAGCTCTTTATTACAGTTACGTATTGTGATAGATTTAATAATTTGAAAGAGATTCAGTCGTGGAAACGGAAACTAATTATGAAGTTCCCGATATCCCTATATGGCTTCGTAACTCTGTTGATAGTACGCTTGCCGTATTTGGACATGTTGTTACTGCCCCTGGTTCGGATCCAATAGAAGCCCAGATTTTTCACAGTTGGGTCTCATTTAAATTGTAACATCCACTTCACACTCGAACCTATACGCTGATTAACTTACGCGCACATTATGTCACCTTGTTTGATGATGAAACGTTTGCAACCTAAATACCAAGCTCGGCGAACATCCCAGTACCTAAATGACATACTGTTACTCTGATTTTAATAAAATTCCAGCTTTATTCCCATATCAGCAAGTCACGCTGATTGAACTGGTTTTCGGATGGATGATATCAAATTAGTGTCCTGCTTTATCTATCCATTGGGTCCAAATGATGAATTGGTGTGGATCAATGAATGCTTATCAAGTGACGGGAAGGTCATACTGTAACATACAAGCCGGCTGTTCACACGTTGATAGTCCGGCACACCTGCGGACCAACTCTGGGGGAACGTGGAGACATCAGGGGACAGCGTTCTTCCAAAGTAGGGGTTCCAACAAGTCCTGTAAAAGGAAACAACAAGAAAACAAGCATGAGCCAAAGGCCCTGTAAGCCATGCACACGACTTACACAAACGATAACTAAGACGGCGCCGACGACACAGCAGCACGCCCTGTCAGCAATTCAAATTCAACCTGTGCTTGCTGGTTTCGACCGCACGCCACAATATCACTCAATTTCAACCTAACTGTACTCTTTAAGAAGAGATCCATTTGCGAAAAATTTGGACTTCGGATGGATTCAAACCAGCATGAGAAACAACATGCTCAAACATGGCAAATGCTGTACAAGCTGAGCTACGAAGCCACGCCGGTAGCTCAGAAACTTCACATTTGGGCCAAGTTACCCACCCAACCAACTGTGTCATATGGAATCCACCAAATGATCCAGTCGATTGACTGCCCATGCAGGATTCCCTGACCAGTCCACGCTGGAATCCACCAACGCTACTGATGCGCATTGAAGTTGTAGTGCTGATAAGTGGTTTGGCAGATTTGATAATTTAAAACAGATTCATTTGTTGGTTCGAATCTAGCCGAAGCCCAGATTTTTCGCAAATAGATCTCCTCTAAATTGAATTACTGATAAAGTATCAAATCTGCCGAACTACTTAACACTAATTAACTGTACTCTCTCAACTGGACACCCAGTCAACATTAGGTGAGCTGTGACGATTCAATTAACGCAGTGTTCGAAAGTTGGTCTCCCTTCGGTTCATACGAATGGAGTAGTCGGAATGTATAAAGTGTGATCTGGACTCACTTCACTCACTCTCATCAGTCGTAAGCATATAACTAGCCTGTGAGCGTGAACAATAGCTTTAGGATGAATCATATACATCCGTCAAGACTATGGGACTCGATCACGGGAAGATCTCCAGTAAGCAAAGATTACTAGTCACTTTCTGAGTTCTCAGGGTTGGCAGCCGACGGTTGGCCAATAAGACTTCACAGTACTTCAGAATTTGTGAGTTGTGAGCATTTGTCAGTGCAGTGACAATATTGACCCTATGACGTGACCGAAAAATACTCTGTGATGGAAGATACGGCACTTCTTTATCATGGAGCGTCACTCGCCAATTTCCCCGCAACTGCGGGAACTTTTACGCCGGTAGAGCAGAAAGAAGACCTGAAATCAGGATCAAGGACCATATACCAAACCGACTGCATACGTTAACTTACCGTTTGTTAAGTATGGCTCACTAAGTTTGAAAAGTCACATCCTCCGTTGCAAGGCACTTTCGACCTAAATGTTGCATCCTTGTTCGCAGTGCGGATAATTACTCACAGCTCACAAATCCTAAGGTAATGCACAGTCTTGTTTGTCAGATGTTGGCAACCGGTCTTATGCGCTTGCCTCTAGCCTATCTGTGGATGTCACTCACGATCCCTGTCGATTCGTACTTTAAGACTATGTTGTTGTCATATTAATGAGTAGTTTGAGAGATCTGGTAATTTAGAAGATACCTAGTTGTGAAATATCAGGGATTCTGCCGGATTCGAACTAGCGGTAAAAACAGCATGCCTGAACACGGCAAATGCTCTACTAGCTGAGCTACGAAACCACACCTGGGACTCGGAAATTTCACATTTAAGCTGTACTACTCACCCTTCTCCCTGTGTCATATGGAGTCTGCCAAGTTTAATTGTTCACCAGTGACGTTGGTGGCTGCCTGCGTTTACTGTTTCAGGAGTCCTGTCTGAGCAGTCAATTCTGTGAATCACAATTGTCTTTCGACCGTCTTATGCAATATAATGTTTATGATCGTTAACTCATACGAGCATTGATGATAACCTTAGCTAGTGACACGAAGCTTGTTACAACTTAAGCGTCACTGCCATTCGTCTTCATATCGATCCATTGGTTGAACACTTCGGGAAGCAAACACTAAATTTCAGCTTCATTCTTATTAAAGCTCGTCGGTAAATCATATTCGCTTTCGACTGAACGGTTAGATCCCGGTACTCTTACCCATGAAACAGCCGTGTTAACCATTATACTATTGACCTCACATTGAGCAGAATCGAAATATCGTATACAAACGCTCAGCCACGTTCACTTTTGAGCATAACTGACAGTGCCAGATCGTCTCAAGAGGACATATTATAACCGTCCTGTTAATTTCAGCTAATAACCTCACCGTTAAGACTTTTCAATCTTGTCCAACTCACACAGTTCATTAAGCTGGCTGAGCAGCGCTTTGATGACTGAAACAGTAGAAGATTTGGTTGATATGTTGGGAACCTGCTACATCAGATTTCGCTTTTTTTAGTATTCAGACGGACTTCCAAAAACATCCGCTTTCCAGAAAAAGCATCGCAATCAAGTTTGACTCCTTTTGTAGCTCTTTACTGGTGCATATCTTTGCCTTTTGACTACGTCTATCTGATGAGTTCAGGCTGAACCTGCTTGCTCGTGGGTTTACTGCTTTACATGCATATATTTATATGCAATCGTTTACATTCCTTGTATGTACAGTTGCTCGTGGGTACTATGGTTTGGGCAACCGTTAAGACAGATTGTTAAATAAGTACAAATGTTAGAACAATAAAAACTACGTGAAAGCATGGACATTCATTAAGGATAGCAGATGACAATCCTGTGGATGCAAGTTCGTTATTGCCTACCATACTGCACCATGTCCGGGGGGCGTTTCTAACCAGAAGCGTGGATGATCTCGTAGCTCTCAATCTGGCGCGCGGTACTTTCCGACTTCACACAGCGGCCGGCTAAGATTTTCATGCCATGTGACGATATCGTTGGCTGGACTCTTGCGGTTTTCCCACCCATCAGCAGCTTCACTGAACAATGTGAGGTGAGGCAGGCGTTTTATTGCCATATGGGGGTAGATAATATAGTCAATATAGACTCTGTGCTTCCACTACATAAGTTATCGATGTTGGAGCCTTCCAAAGTACGCTCCGACGGACTTTTGCGTTGCCCACACCATCAGTCTGTCTGATATGGGCTGTCTGGTGGAAACAACGTTGGTCGAATACGGAGAGTCTGATGCATCTTCCATACGAACGGATCATGTCTCCGATCCGCAGAGCACAACTGAACGTATCACATATTGTTAATCTTCCCTTTGGAGGACTGTCCAATGTCTTTGAAAAGCCATAAATGACGAAGATTAACAAACATACTACGTGCCTCCTTTATTCTCGTGGACACTTTACCAGTAAGCTTACTGGTAAAGTGCTGTCCACATAGGTGAGGCACTCAATAGTCTCGAATGGCCTGTCTGCAATAATAAAGTTAGGACCATGGCAACTCAAACTTGTAACAGTACTTTACAGTTTGGATGCATAGACTGCATGCCATACACATCAATCATTTCACTTGACCGGTTCAGTATGATACGTCTTGTCTTTTGTAGGGGTGAGTAATGCAGTATTGTCCGTTTACTCACTATCGGTTGACTTATTACTTGGCCGTTTCCAATATATCATGTACCACACACTTGAAACGGGAGGGAGATCAGCCAATCCTATCGAATGATATTTGAAAAAGGAAGGCTCTGGATGGTCGCCCAACCAGAGCAGATATACAGTTGCAGTCAACTGTCCTACTTCTGCATGATAGGGGCGGCTCCAGAAGACATGCCGGACAACTGGATCAATGTCCGTTCTAGGTCAGAATGTACCACAGTCGTTGTCTGAGGAGCGGATTGTCTGTCACAGGGTTATCAAAACGCCCGTAAACAGGTTATAAGCTTGCCTGTTCTTCTTAGAGCTTATTGTTTATGCATCACTAGACGCGGGGGAAAATTTTTGATCCATAGCATTGTCCAAAGGGGAAATCGAATCAGTGATAGGGTTAGGATTGTAAGCGCGCGTTTTAGAGAAGTAACCTACACCCAATTCGACTTTTGAGAGTGTGCCTACCAGGTCAGCTTGCTAACCTGTATATCGGCAACTGTTTGTCGGATGTCTTAAAATTGAAGAATGAAAACTGAACATATGAACGAAGAAAAGAAATAAAATGAGTGTCATAGTATATCAAAGCAACTTCTGATGATTCCTGGCAGCTTATACTGTGGTAGAAGGTTGGTTTGGAGGACTTCACATGAATTTTTTTTCAAAATCGCTTTGTCTCCGGGGCGATAAGATGTAGGGTTTTCTTAGGAGTCCATATCCGAGAACAGCGACTCTACGGTCCTACCCACCTGACGTTGAGAGACTAGCTCAGCCTATGGACATTGAGGGAGACTGACATCTAATTGTGACTAGTGCTAAGCACAGTACTCAAACCTGTATTATGCATTTGAGAGATACTATTAGTTTTTCGGACGTATTGAGTAACGTGCCAACAATCACGATCACTCGTCGGGTGACTTTAGTTTTCTTAGTTTTAGGGCAGCTATAAAAAACAGTTCTGCTATACACTTACAGGATTGTGCGTCACTACCGAAAAAACCATACGCGGTCTGTAGTATGATGTGTATAACCCAATGAATGTGGCTGGTTTTCATCCAGCTGTCTCCCTGTCTGGCATAGCTGTATCTGAATGACTGAAGCATTAGAAATTATCGTCATCTGGTTTAAGGTAACACACTACTAGCCCGACTATCATGTCATGGTGATTGAATAGATCTGGGTTTGATATCCTACTAGGGTCAGCATTCCCCGGTTGCGGCACACCTCGCTGGGTTTGTCCTAATTGATTTTGGATATGAATCTATAGGCTTGTTAAAAATTAATCAGCTTGCGCGAAATAGTTTTTTTTTTTCATAGTTGCTATTATCTCGATTTGTTATTCTTCTCGATTTACTGACTGGTTTCTCAAGTAGACTGAGCTCTTCTATTTCGTTCTATTTAACTATGTAAATGACTGACCAATGCTATACCGGATTTTTGTTTTAGCCTTGCCCGATTTGTATTTCCTGCATACATTTTTCAAACGAAATCTCATCTGGATCCGTGGTTTAATTCGTGCGCAGCGAGGTAACCACCTGTCTTCGACCATGGTGTCACATACAGAACCGATTTTGGAGAAAATGGATGAAATCCAAGAATTTGAAACGGCATTCCCTGCTCTCGATACGGTTGCCTTTGAGGTGGGTACTTTATAGTCCCATCTGATGTCGTTTATTTTTGTTTTCAACTCAACCATCATTCTTCACAGCGAGACTCCTAATCTGTTTTATCATGTGAGCACACCAATTAATTTAAGACGGTTTAGCTCAGGAAGTTTTAACATCATTTCTGTTGCTCAGGAAAAAATTAGTCGGTCCCCCCAAGTCCCTGTGTTGAGAAGGATAGATTTGGAATTTATAGTCTTTACTTTTACAGTGCACGTTTCGCCAATAGATTTTATGATTGTGAGTTAGTTGCCATTCTTTCTCACTTATGGCTCTTGCATTCAGCTGAACTTTTTGTCCGAGCTCACCATCTGTGCAAATTGAACATTGTTTACATGTTTGAATGGAGAGCGTACGGACAATTGACTTCACATTACAGATCTTACCGTAGTCCTTCAACTTTATCTGACATCCTAATCGTCGTGTTCTGACCCGTAGCTGTCGCTTTTAGCCTATGATTACCCAATAGACTAGAAGGGCGCTACTGACCTTAAGTCAAGTGTATAGTTCAACCCCCCTAACCTGACCGCTGTAATGTTCGCTCAGTTTCTGTCATCAGCATACGGTATTGGGTGAGTCTGTTGTCTACAGGAGTATATTTGCGCCTGTCCACATCATGTACAGATGCACCACTACGTTGTGCTTGGTGCACGCGCTTCGGTCAATCAGCTGATGACAAAGTGAGCACAGTGTACGTATGCTGTCGCTTTATCCAAGCCTACTATGCCTGTTGTTAGCTAACCATGATGAAAGAACGGATGGAAGACGGTCAAAAAGGCTTGTCTTATGCTTAAAGTGTTATTTTATGGCTAAAAAAAGAGATGGTCACGGGTTATGAGACGATGATGCTAGCTCAAAACGATCAGAAAAACGTAAATTTTCTTAGAGAAATCTGTATTCTTAAGTTCGGTTCTCAATATGTTGCATTCGCGCATGGCTGATGCTATTGTGACTGCTTTGTTTGACTTCAACTGAGAGTTCTGCAATCAGGACTTCTAAATGTTGTTGTTAACCTGCAGTTAGATTAGCTACCTTTGTACTGAATTTACTAGCGGCGCTGGCAAATTAGGGATTTAGATGTCTACAAAATTGTTGAGATTTGTTTTGACTCCTCAGCCTCCAAGTGTCACGACTATGATTACTTGTGTCTCCGGTTCTGCTCAAAGTTACCGTGCTTTTGTTTAACTGTTTGCAGGAACTTGACTGGGAACGACTGAGTCTTGTCAACATTGGACTCAATCAAGAGATTATTGAACAGTTTCGATCAGGGGCGTGGCGTCCCTCCAGAGTGACACTTCAAGCATCTGTTCAAAACGAAGCATAAAGGGTCACTTTCCGATTGCGTGTATTGAGACTTCTTGTTATCTTGAGAATTGTATCTCAACATATATAACCCTTCTGTCAGTTTAGCGAGACAAGCAATCTGTGAAATCTAATTCTGTTTTCACTTTTTTCTTTTTTTTTATCACCCTATCATAACGACAATCAAGATCAACGAGCTATTTACATTTTTATTTGTTGTTTTTGAAATAAATTGTCATTCCATGTAGTAACCATGTGATATTCAAAAATATACCTGTTGGAACGTTTGATGTATATGAATTGGCGTTACACCTCGTTGACCTTGTTGCATTCTCGCTTGACACCAAGTATGCGAAGTAGCTTCAGTTCGTCTCGTTATGCTAAATTATTCTTATTCACATCCTTACTCGTATCACGTGTTTACCAATTTTCATTTATAGACCGCTTGTCACTTCCTACGTGATTGCGATAGCCTAGCCTTGAGTCGGTATCGGTGTTTTCATTAACTATTTTCGCTGTGTTGACCTACTGATTATATTTCAGTAGCATGTTAATATACGAATTTTTGTATTCGAACTAAACCATCTTCTGGACCGCTTTGATCGACCTGCCCTTACAAGAATTTATTTTCGCTTTCAGTAAACAATCACATGTGAGGGTCGAATTCCTTAAAGTCTTTCGACATAAGCTCATATCATTTAAAAGGAAATAACAATAAATCGGTGGCTTTTTGCTGGATGTTTGATGGGCCAGTTTGTTTTTTGTCTTGTTTCTGTCACCAGACTTCAAGCATTTTTGAATAGATGTTGAACTCGTTATGAGCAAAAAGGATTCACACCTCATCTGGATTGGACACGTGGAAGAACTTGCTAAACACTGACCAGCTGGTTTATATTGGCGGCGGGGACTAAAAAGAATCAGTGTTAGCGTGGAATAGCACTCAAATTCTTGATGACAGTTTGTTGCCAATTCGTAGCTTTAAGTACTAGGCTGTTGGTGAACTTAGTTCGATAAACAACGTCGTTACTTGTTCAACCGGTAACAAAAAGTAGGCAGGCTCAGTGAAAATCTTTCAGTAGTTGCGGACCGAAAGTGAAAATTGTTCCAGAGTCGTTGCCGTTTCACATGCGTTCATTAGCTTCGTCATATCGATCGTCAAGGTGACCGGCTCCTAATCGATGTTTCGTTGGCTAGTTTATTTTCCATATAGTGCACGTGCCCCTTAAGGCTTGTTGAACACTTTAATTCAAGTGTTGTACACAGTGAAACAAAACTAACGACCTGGTCAGTGTGAAGTTGTCTTTAATGTCATGTTAGCCAGCCTTTGATAATGATTTATGCACCGATTCTGTATGATAATGCCCATCTATTTGGTCTGTTTGTAATTTGTCTTCGTAAACACTGGTCTCGTGAAAATCTTTTGCGTCCGACTAATTCGGGAAAACATTCGATCAAGATGGTCTTAGCAACATTTTGTTGGTGGTAGACCAGGTGATCTAACCGATCACGGTGAAACATCATAACCATCCATACAGTTGTAGGCAAGAGCGCTAGAATGTTTGATAATTCTTGTCGGACAATAATTGACGCAAAATTGATTCCGGTCAGTCGTTGCGGATCGATTCGTTGGCGTTACCGTTAAAATAAACGAACTCATTTCTTCCCGCTGATCAGATCAATATCATCTGGTATTGTGGCAACTCATGCTATCGTCGAATCACTCACCGTAGTCTCTCCACAAGCGTACCGTTTCATTCAGTTTCCTGTTAAGCCATTTAAAATACCTCTTGGCAGGTTTGATGAGATCGAAAATTTCGACCTGTCCTGAACGTCCTAACCGCGGATTTGTCGATCGGAGTTAACAGGATAGTTACTGTGTCCCATCGGGATAATTGGGTAAGCTGACCAATACTGGCCAACGAAGGCGGATGGATGTTCAGATGTGGTAATTTGGTCGTACCCAACGTGAGATCAGTAACGCAGTAGTCAACACGGTCACCCCGTAAAAACGTGACCGGAGTTCTAATCCCGACCGTGACGAGGATACGCACTACTGACAGGCTGTAACAATAGTAAAGACGTAGTTTAATGCTTCTTTTTGCGAGAGGCTGACTGGGAAATCTATCTGAGTGCTGGTGGCTGTGATCAAGTATCAGTAGTGTTCAGCTTGAAATTAGCTGAATCCCCAAATACTCATCAGTACTTCTGCACAAGACTCATGCACTCACGTCAGTCTTGGGAATACCAGCTAAAACAAGTATTTGTGTGCTCTTGCGAACTCTTTTTTATGCACAATGCCTTAAGGAATGCGGACAGTGTTAAGCTGTTTTCTGTTGGAACCTGTCGCCACCACTAGAGTAGCATTGAAATCTGTTAGTAGATCTGATGTGATCAACGACCACACATGTTTTTGGTGTGGGAAGCAGCATCAACCCTTTCCCCGAGCTTCGGTGAGATTGAAACGGAATATGTCAAATAATACACAACACAAAAGATAGTCGTCACCACCCAGTGCCCAGAGTTTAAAGATTCAGGTCGATACAAAGTGATCACGTGCCACACATGATCGTATTGCGTGACAAAGGTCGCGAACTTCACTATGAATCCGGAAAATATCCTAAGTTATTCGTTATAACGAGTTCATCTTTCGGTCTCTCAGTCATCCTTACATACGCGTGACCGACAGTCTTATGCTAGAAGATGTCTTGATACGTTTCGAAGTTAACGGAATTCTAACGTTGCAGTTTGTTGTTCTGATTTCCATCCGGTCGAGAAACTTGGTGAATAATGGTTTTACAAATAGACAGAACGGTAAAGTTTACAGGTCATTGGTCGGATTGAGGCGGGCTCTCACTCGGGGCTGAGTTGTTGCATGCATTTCCGCCTTTGAATCACTTGCTAGAAGCCGTGCACAATGATAAGTGGAACGACGGAACCACCTCTTGCTAACTCCTTTTCGGTGAATAACAACCTGGATATCCGACTCCCGTTGGTGTTCTTCATGGCCATAACCATAGATATCACGGATAAAAGGATTTACAACGAACAGTATTTCATCCAGCTCCTGTCGAACAGAAGTCTGCGAGAGTGAAAAGTCTGTCGCCAATTATGAGTGGTATTCAACGTAGACAGCCCAGAATCTACGGCTGCTCATTAGTAAAACCGAGACTGTTAATCCAGCTAACAAAGAAGAAGTCTAGAAGAGATCCATTTGCGAAAAATCCGGACTTCGGCTGGATTTGAACCAGTGACAGAAACAACGCCCAAACGCAGCAAGCGGTCTACTAGCTTAGCTACGAAGCCACGTCGGTAGCTCAGAAATTTAACATTCGGACCTAGTTAACCACCTAACCAACTGTGTCATATGGAGTCCACCAAATGATCCAGCTGATTGACTGCCCAAGCAGGATTTCTCGATCAGTTCTCATCAGTAAAAAAGAAGTCGCCCATAAAAGATAATGAAAAAAGATGGATAGTAGTCCTGAAGTTCCTTGTTGGCTTCAATCAGGTTGCTTACTATAATCACTTCACTTGAAACCTCATTCCACTGTTTCACACACACACCTCACAGAAGTAAAATTTGACCTCAATTAATGTAGCTGACGCCACTGGAGATGTGTGTTTGGATTTATCTCGATCAAGCAGTTCTCATCAACTTCGAGAAGCCGTTTCATGGTTTTGAAGATCTCAGATAGTTCTCTTCTAACGCTTCACTGTTTAATCTCTCATTCTCCCCCCGTATGGTTTGACACGACTATTCTGGTAAGTTCCCGTTACGCCTTTTCCAGTATACTAGAGTTCTCAACCCCCAACTAGCACCAGATTTGTACACAATACTCGTGACGAGTTCTCATGCCAGACTTATAAGGTGGTTACAAATGTTTGCTTCCTGCGTGACTAACCTTCTGCACTGCCATATTCATCCTTCTGGCAGCCCCAAAACATTATCTGGAACCTCCAAACTTCATAATCACAGTCCACTTTTCTCATCATCCTATGCAACAATCATCTTAGAGAATTAAGTAATGTTGGCTACCATTTTGAACAACTAACTTTCTTACAAGTACGTGTGTAAGGTACAGTACATCTTCACAGTCACTGTACTTGTCAAAGAAAAAGTGTTTCATATTTTAGTAAAGCGAGAACATCGCATCTCTCAAACTACGTGCACCCCAAGACAATATACAAAGGTCCTTCCTGTCTTTGAGAAAAATGCAACATTTTATCCTGTAAACGGCAACCGTATTTTGCTGTAAACCAATGAATCATATTGGGAAAGCGTACAGTAAATTCTGTTCGAACAGCCATTGAATAAAGTATGTTCTACACAAGTTCGAACAAGTGGCCACGGCGTAAGTCTGCAACCTCGTTTTGGACATCTTGACTCATTGTTGTTATGCGTACTTTAGAAAAGAGATCGTGATACATTGGATCTCAAGTTTCTCAACACACACCTGAAACGCCACCGTCAACACAGCCATTGGGCTGTGTATTCTAGTACAGTATACCTGACAATCTGACCTACCTACACATTTTTCACGTTATTCAGATCAGAATTTCAGGTTGGTTACTCAATATCCCTAATCCCCATAGAAGTGGGCGTGCGACATAGTGGCATACGACATGTAAATCAGGACGTCATCTTGCTGAAGGACAATTGTCCCTCAGCAATATGGAACGGTTGAAGACTGTGAAAAATGTTCAAGAATCTGAACACGACAGTTGATGTGCAGATTGCTACATGGTGAACTCGATACCCGTAATGATCAGTAGGAGTCTATCACTAGTTCGCCAACTTAAGTATGTCAGTATCAGCACAGGACATTTGGTCGCACTGGATGACATGTACATTTGTCATTACAACAAGTGAAGTGTCATGGATGGGTCCGAGAAACATGTTTTAACCCACAGTAGGTGGTAACATAACATCTAAATAGTTTTATTCATTCTCTTGTACTTTGACCATCGAGCTCGTTCACCTTCCGTCGTATAGTTAATCTGGAGTAAATGTCGATTCCAACTTTGTGACATGCCTTGTTATAATGGAAGATACTCGTAGTCTTCATTTCTTGTCCCGTTTTGTAGGATTGGTACTTACACACTTTACTTCAACTGCATGATGTCTTGGTGTTCCCGAGAAGCGCGTGGCTACGTCTTTAGTCCTGTGAAGACTTTGGACAAATTCCAGTAGCTCAGATGGATTGATTGGGACCTTAGACTGTTCCACCTTTTGCAACTCGGAAAGTTCACCTGCTCGTGTCACAAAATCATCAACTCACTGATAGTTCACGCTGTTGTCACATAACCACGGAAAACAGACAAGCCGTAACCACGAAGAAAAAAGAAAAGGATTAAAAATGGGAACCACACAAACCTGGCTTCGTGAAAGCAAGCATCGTCACTATCATCGTTATAGACAGCGGTATATCAGAGATTCTCATTTAGGTTTAACTACTCCACAACCGTGAAGAAAAAATCAAACTCCATAAAAGAACAGAGAAAAAAGAGAAGGTGAGGGGACCCAATAACTGAAACAACTATACCTAAAATCAAACACTGAACATCAAGCTGTTTCCATCTTCCAAAAAAGACAACCGGGCTATAACGGGAAGTAAAACGTCATCGGCAAAACAGTGTTCTTATGACTTCGACTTACTCACGTCATCAACTGCAATCACCTAACAGACAACTCAGTCGAACAACGTCGACATTCACACCAATAAATCCAATTAGCCACCATCTCAATTAACGTCGCGAACCACTGAGTCTGTGAGTTGCCGGGTCCCCAGACTGAGAGGTAAACCCCACCTACAATGGCCAGCCCCTTGATGAACCACTTCATTTCTCCACACCTGGTCAGCATTTGTCCAACTCGCACCTTACGCCAGTTGACCGCAACATCGGCGAAGGGTGTTTGGTACGGCGGATGACTAGGT
>LUCH01004138.1:45816-57611 GCA_013368495.1 Paragonimus heterotremus | reverse complement strand
TTCCTGTGGGACGCTTCTTCAGTTTCTGGCTGCTCAGGGTTAACGGCTTGTGGACCTCCCTCACTTTTTGAGATATCGGAGGGGGGGTTGTAGTTTTGCACCTCCGAAAATTTGGGTGCGCTTTTTGGTTAGAAGAGAACTTAGGAAGTAATGGTCGTGAGAAGGAAGAGGAAAATGCGGCGGGAATGAGCCAAGTATGAGCCTTTCTAGAAGTTGGAGATGACCCAAGCAGACTCATTGGGTTGTATAGCTTAGGAATAAAGTAGGCTTGGATAGAACTTTTTGGAGCTCTCATGGGTGGGGGTTTAGAGCAAGACTGCTGCTCTGTGGCCTCTTTGAGAGCTACCGTTTCCGACCCGTGCAGTCCCAGTGATGATTGGTCATCCAAGGGGATGGAGACAGCCGTCTTTGGTGTGGGTGTGACCATACGGGTGAAGAATGAAATAATAGATGAGTCGTTAAGAAAGGGTTCAGCATTCGCTGCGTGCAATTAATTGCACAGCTGAAGAAAGTAGCATTGAGTTCGCATCAGGCCTCCTGTTACAGGCGTACACAGAATCATACGTACAGAACAGATAAGCGGGAAAACATGGTTACAGCCGGGGTCTTTAGAGAAGCTACACGTTCGCTGGTCATTACAGTATGGAATGTTATAGTAAGGCCGATGAAGTCAGATATATATTTCCGCTATCGTGACTTTGACGTCTTGGCGAACGTTTCCCCCTGTGTGCCATAGTTACATCCGTTCCAGTCGACGGACACTTTCTTAATCGCAGTCACCAGTAAAATATCTACAGCTGTCCAGATTCTTGCGCCGATAAGCCCGAGCTCGGCCTAAACCTCCAACGCTTCGACTTCAGGTTTTTTGACGTCAGCGTAAGGTGTCCTCTCGCGAATTCGCTATAACAGAGGAAAGACCCTTCCGATTTTATCCATTTAATTTGCAAGCAGTTCCATCCTAGGTAGGCCTTTTCGATAGAAGTGAAACAGAGATACTTTAATGAACATGACCAAAGATGGAACGACTGGTACCTGCAGGGTCGGGGTTGAAATCGTTGGAGACTTAGTCCCAATATCCGTTACTGTCAATAATTGTGCTACGTTTGACAAACAGGTAGCACGTTCGCCGACAACAAAGCCCGGGCGAACAGATGTTCAGAGACGGGTAGAAAAGAGACTGTATTGAAGCTTCATATGTCAAGGGTGAAGGTGGTACAAACGGATTTAGTCTCGGTTACCACGGTTACCGCTGACTAATTCGAAACCACTTCACAGGGACCAACGGGCCTTAGGGGACTCTGATAAAGCACGGCGACTCCAAGTGAAGTCAGCAATGTCGCTCCAAGCATGTCGACAGTCATCATCTTCGATATATTGGAGGTCGGCTCAGCTCCATTAGCAGAGCGTGAACGGCACGATGCGTAGTTGTTTGAGGAAATATGTGAAAACTGTCCATTCCCAGTCTGAGGCCAACCGGAATCAGGGGGCTTGGAGCAAGCCGTAATGTTCGCTTCGCGATGCGTTCTCGTCCGGTCAAAGACTCATTGAGTTCAGTCTTTCAGGTGGACTGCAGTCAAACAAACAGTTGTATTTATTTACCGCACCTTTACGTTGCTTTTCCATTTGTATTGTAGCCGATCGTTGGTGCTTCCTTTGCCACGGACCAATCGCTCTATCTTATCACTCTGAGCATTCATCACCCAGCGTGTTTTCCAACCGACAAATATTCCATCAAGACTCGTTTGTTTACTCTTTTTGGGTCGCGCGTTTGAATATACAATTAGCTGATCTGTCCAACAACTCGGGGACGTTACAGAGTCTGACACAGAGAAACTGCTGTTCTCATTGGCTGCTCTGCTAGACTTTATTCGTATCCGGCGTGATATCCCGGTATAAGTGGGAAGCCAACTGTCTTCTTTCCCTCCATCACTGTCGAACTTCAGGGCTCATAGTGCAGTGTTGCACAGAGTGTCAGAGGCTCCTGGGGAGAACCCACTCGGCAATTACACATACTTTGTCCCAGTGACAGTTTATTCTTTCAACGACATTGTAGTTAGTGATGTACGCCGTTTACCACTACCTTTCCACTTACTACGTATACCCAAACTTAAGCTTTTGAGGGTTACTCCACTGTCCAAAAGTTTAATGGACAAGGTTTGGGAGAAGTGGTTCTGTGTTAGAGGAACTACCAGCTAGTTTGCATTTACATCGATGCCGACCCTGATTTGGAAGACAGGTAATGTGTCAGCATAAATCTATCCCGAAACAGGAGTCAATTGAAGTTGATTGTTGTTCCAGTAGTAGTAGTGGTGAACAACCAGGAGGTGTTGAAGAGCCATGTGTCAGCTGCTGGAGCTGGCAATATTGAGGAATCTGATAAACGTCGTACATCCTCCCTTAGTAAGACCTCTCTGAAGCAATCGGTTGTGCGTCACTCTGCACCTGAACTACCCACCGTAGCATCCATACAATCAACTGGCCCCTCTAGCACTCTCCCAGACCCGTTATCTGGCAGTTTCATGGTAGTTCAATCGTGGGACTGCTTATATGCAAACAGCCTGCGAAGTAAGCTGCCCAAACTGCGTCAGGTCTGTAGAGCTCGTAAGCCTGTAGTGATTGAAATTACTGAAACATGGTTGTACGAAGCTTTCGTTGATAATGAAATTAAGATTCAAAGAATGCAAGTTCTGCGAGCAGATCGCAAAGGAATCACTGATAGGGTAGTGCCGTTTATATTAGTCGTCAAGTTAAGGCTAGCAGGCTACACATCTTGGATAGAGTACCCGAAACAGTATGGGCAACGGTTCAGCTGCCAAAGAAGTGAACTTTTCTGGTGGCCTTTATGCACCGTTCACCAAACTGTTCCAATGACACAGGTGTATTCTGGAGGCTTCCGGCTACGTAGATGGGTTGACGTTTTCTCATATGCTACTGATGAGCGATTCCAATCTCCCAAACGTCTCTTTTGTCAACAGGAACTGCATTGCGGGGCACAGAATTATGTCTGTCTTTCTATGATGTAGCTCCCCAACTTGGCTGATATGAACACGTAAACCAAGCAACAAGATGGCATGTCTTCCCAGTTGAACTGGATCATCATCATCACAGCAATACGTCAGTGTTTCACGCCGATGCTTAACTGTCACACAACCATGAAAAAAAAGCAAACCCTGTATAAGAAGAGAGAGAGAGGACAAAGAAGGGGGCAGGAAGGGACGTAAGTACTAAAAGAGATAGCCACGTTTATATTGTTTCATGTTGACGCGGTGTGACGGATTGCGCATCTCGACAACCTATTGGGCTATAGTGGACGGTGTGGTCACCACACCGATAGAGTCACTCATGCCAGGCAAGCCAATAGGTAGAGGTCTGACAAACCAGTCTCCTAGTCTTCCAGGTTGGGGGTTGGAAGGAGGTTGGCATCTTTTTCCGAAAAATGTACCAGTTCTGGTACACTGCCACCCACTCGCTGACTTGCGGTATAGGCTTTTTAACTAAAAGCTTTGGTTGAGAACCCTAATCGTTCTCCTGTGTAGGTCTGGGCGCCCTGGAAGTATCTCAGCCCACACACAACCATGAATAGTCACAACATAAGTAATTCCATACTGCATCGGTCGTCTCGCAGTATAAACCGGGTCGCCCTATCTGCTGCATACAACAGGGTGGATAGGCGAAAACATGCTACTGCTGACCCTTACCCCACTGTCCTATCCAATTTAGTTCTCAGGCCCCTCTCGACCTCCATTTGTGATAGTTACTCCACAGGTCCCACAACAGATGCAGCTAACCGTGGTAACACTGAGCCGGTAAGTTTCTCCTGCTATTTAACTCCAGCCCCTCCCCCTCCCTCGTTCCTCGCTTAGACCTAGAATGGGAATTAATATAGGTGCCTTCAACGTTCGCATTCTAAAACAGATAGGTCAGCAGGCCGCTCTTGCAAGAACGTTCGACTCGTTGCATGTCGGTATCTGCTGTATCTCGGAAACCAGAATCCAGGACAATAGTCAGCGTATGGAACTAACAGCACCCGCATTGTCTACTCGATACTGGTTATACACCTCGGGTGACTCCACAGCCGCTGTTACAGGTCAGGCTGGAGTAGGTATAGTCCTTAGCGTGACAGTCGCAGCCACATTGATAGATTGGATTCTTGTTAACAGTAGACTTGGTACCGTCCGCTTTGCAGGTTCTGTTAAGATCAGCTCTAGACGCAAGACTTTCAGAAACTTATCCATTGTGTCTGCTTACGTTCCTACTGACTGTAGTGACGTCGGTGTCAAAGACGCGTTGTACTCAGATCTGGCCGCTCTCCTTCGATCGAGACGTGGCTCTGATATAGTCGTCCTAGCGGGAGATATGAATGCCCAGGTCAGCCGCCTTTGTGTGGCCGAATCTCGTTTAGGTGGCAAGTTTGGGATAGCGTTACATCGGTCAGATAATGATGGGCGATTGTTGCAGCTGCGCGCTGAGTGTAAGCTATTTTTAGCCAGCACTAGTTTTAGGTTTCGTGCACGTCATTGCTATACTTGGCGCCCGCCTGCTGCGAATCAGGCCTGGCCTCAGATAGACCACATAGTTGTTAGTTACAGGTGGCGTGGTTCCATCCAAGACTGTTGTTTATATTGGAGCATGTATTTGGACTCAGATCATGCGTTGGTATGTTGTCGTTTTGTTCTTACTTTTGTTGGACAACGACCCCACCGATAGCAATGGTTGGCTGTTGAGAAATTGGCTTTACTCTCGGTAAGGCGTAAGTGCCAAACCACCTTAGAAAGTTGCCTTAGTGGTACTCACTCCGAAGATTCTGATAGCTGCTGGACTCAAATTTCACAGGCCATTCAAAAAGCAGGCACTATAGCATGCGGCACAAGGGTACGTAGGTTTTACGAACATTGAATCTCAGAGAAATCTGTGGGGTTGTTAGAAGTCAGACGGAAGGTTTCTCCTGGCAGGTCACATAATAAGTCTAGAAGAGATTCGTATAAAGCTGAAGCGCAGTCTTAAGGCTGATCGGGAGGCTTGGTTAGTGGAAAGAGTAAGGTAAATGGAAACCGCTTTTGCCTCAGGGAACAGCGGCAAACTCTTTAAGCTGATCCGTGCTACTGGTCCTAAGCGATCGTCTGTCAGTGAAGCTATCAGCAAGACAGATGGCACATTAATTTATAATAAATCCAGAAGGTTGGAACGCTGGGCGGAACACTTTGAGGGTCAATTTAGCTGGCTTCCTGTTTCGACCGTGCTGCCTCCACAAACTTGTGATGTAACGCCCTGGTCGGTAGATTTAAAACCACCCACTGGGACTGAGGTTCGCAATTTCATCTCGGCTGTCAGTCGTAGTAAGGCTGCTGGTCCAGATGATCTAGTGTTGGCACTTTTTGAATAAGGTGGAGGAGTTAGTTTAGGCCTTGATTCAGCTGTTTCAACTTTTGTGGATGATGGAGATCATCCCTCCGTGCTGGGGTCACGCGATAATAGTTTCTATATTCAAAAAGGGTATCAGGGGCTCTTGTGAAAACCATAGGGGAATTAGCTTGACCTCAGTCATTTCTAGGGTTCTGGCCTCCGTTATACTTCGTCGACTCACTGCAGTTCGGGAGTTAAATATTAGAGAAGAACAGTCAAGGTTTCGTCCTGGCCAGGGATGTACAGAACACATTTTTACCCTTCGTCAAATCATGGAGCAGCGTCATGTGTACCGCCGGCCAACAATTGCCATATTTCTTGACTATAAAGGTGCGTTCGATTCAGTGGATCGGTCTACACTTTTAGAGTCGCTTAAACGCAGGGATGTACTGACCAAGTATGTGAACATACTTCGGCTCAGGTTAGGGTTTACGGTGAGCTGTCTGACAGTTTTGGCACCAGCAGCGACGTTCGTCAAGGTTGTCCCCTTTCACCATTTTCGTTTAATTTCGTCAAAGACGAAATAATGGGGGATTACCTCCGACACTGGGATGATGCTGGCGTGGACCTCCTACCTGGTGGAAGGCTGACTGATCTTGATTATGCTGATGATATGGTGTTGTTATTTGACAACTTTCAAGCGGCTCAAGTAACACTAAACGCAATTTCATGTTCTGCTAAGTATTTCGGAATGCGTTATACATCCTCAAAATGCAGAGTGCTTCTGCTAGATTGCTGTGATTACGTAGATTTAATATTAGATAGTGAAGTGATGGACGTTGTCGACCGGTTTGTCTACTTGGGAAGTTGCATCAGCGGCGGCGGCTGAGGTGTTGGGAATGATATTCAGGAGCGTATTTCCAAGGCTAGAGCGGTGTTTACTAATCTGAGGCACTTATGGCGACAGGGAGGTATCTGTCTTAAGCTTAAGGGTTGCGTATATCAGACAACAGTGAGGGCCGTATTACTTCACTGTAACGAAACCTGGCCGCTTAGGGTAGAAGGCGTGAACCGTCTTCAGATATTTGGCCACCGATATCTGCGTTCAATTGCTCGTATCGGATGGCACCAACGAGTGAGCAACGAGGATATTAGGAATCGGGTGTTTGGCATTGATTGTCAAACGAGTTTTTTCTTTCAGTTCTTACACTTACACATACTTAGGTGGTTTGGTCACGTACTAAGGATGCCAGTTAATCGTTTGCTACACCGAGCACTGTCTGCCGACGCTACGGTCGATTGGTGTGAGGTGGACAGATGATGACCTGGCGTAGACAAATGAAATCGTTCACGAAGGGGTTCGCCTCTGTAGATCGGATTCGTCTCCCCGACTGGAGCCCTCGCGACTCACAGAGTCGATGGCTTGAAACTTTAGGTAAGATGGCGGCTAACCGAGCTCAGTGGCGTGAAAGTTGCTGTTTGTCCGAGTTGTCTGTGAAGTGAAAGCCGTGAGGAAGTTGTCTTGCTGATGACGCCTTACTTCCAATTACAGCTCGGTTGTTTGTTTGCAAGGTGTAGGCACCTTGATTTTGCATGTTTGAATGTAGCCGTAGCTATTTAGTAGTGGTTAGGTCCCCTCTCCCTTCCCTTTTATTCTTCTCTCTTCCTATACAGGGTTTGCTTTTACTTCTTCGTGGTTGTGTGGCAGTTAACCATCTGTGTGAACCACTGATGTATTGCTGTCTATGATGGTGATGATGATGATCGTCAGCCATCTGGCGGTGTCTGCGCCCTTTGTACTTAGTGAGCATGACGTCACTGAGTTGCAGTTTATTCCCACAACTGTGCTCCAACAACCCGGAAGCGTCACTCAATGTGACTTCCATAGGACAGACTGCCTCTATGAGCGATTTCCTGAATTCCGTTTCTTGGCGGCAAAGCTGTACCTCAAAAGGTGAATACTTGGACGGGGTCAAGAATTTGCTGAAAGTACCAATGCGCAAAAGAGTTCCGCTTTCCCTCACTAAAAGCAAGTAAGCCAAAACCACGCAGTATGTCTGTCAGAACTCTTAACAGGAAGAGAACTGCGTAAAACCGATACCAGTTAACGCAGAGATCCCATGATTATGATGTATACTTGCGGATTGGAAACGTCAGTAACGAACCACGCAAGACAAGTGTTGTAAACCCTCCTAAACTATACGCTGGTCCGTTCTCGATATAGTGGTACGCTTGATACAAATCAAATTCTCGCCCCAGTACTATTTAACACGGAAATCTCGGTCTCGGTAAATGCCACAACTGTCCCGCAATTTGGTTCCCAAGAAAAGCCAAAAGTGGCGTTCAAAGGAAACCGCTTTGTTCCAACCCAACACGTACACGGCAAAGGCGACAAGTACAAAGTATTTATAGGGCGTGTAACGGTCACACTTTTCCAAGACATCAAAGTGAACAGTTACCGGAAATAAAAGAGTTAAGATCGCAAATGAGCATAGCGGTATAAAACGTCTCGACCGATTTGAACAGTTCCGCTAACTAGGACTGAGTCAATCGTTTTTTTCCTTTCTCACGACGGAGGCGGTCTAGGACGGTAACAGGATGTTCGCCCTAACAACAAGATAATTCCAAAGTGCTACTCAATAGAACAGTGATCATCCCTAAAAGTTTTTATCATCATATACCACGTGTGACTCAATCCAAGCCAACAATCTCAGATTCGTAGAATAGACTGCCAACTCACCGATAACAATCAGAAGGCAGTAAACACTCGCTGAACACAATGACAAAGCTTTCTGCTGTGGTCGGCCGGAAATCACTATCGACCCGCACGATGCCTTTCCAACAGAGTACGCTGAATAATATCTCGATCTCTTAAGCCTTACCGCTACACATGCGGATCGAAGACGGTCGAATCTGAAGGTGTGGAAATCCCCAGGCTTTGATGAAGTCCAACCAATAGTGCTTGAAGAATGTGCGGACATTTTATCACGACTATTAGTCACGTTGGGAAAGTTCCCATTAGGTGGGAAATGTACATATCCAATATTTGAACCAGGAGACCGTTAAGCCCCTCAAAACTACCGCCAGTGACACTTGTCAGTAATTTCCAAAGCTGTGGAAAGCCTGATTGACGATGTTATACAGGACTTCCTGCATACGGCTCAGCCCGGCTTTCGTAAAACTAAGTCATGCTCAACAAACCGTATGGTGACGGTGAACTGGTGGACGATTGCCATGGACGCCGCAGTACCCACGGATATAGTTTTCTCAGACTTAACAAAGGCATTCGGTAATGTAAATTATATCTTATTAAACAGAATTACAACACTAGGCTTCGGAGTGGTCTGACTGAGTGGGTTTAGGACTATTTACAGGGCTGTTCTTTTCAGGTCCATATCGATGGGGTCTTCTCACCTAGTATGGCGGTTTTCAGCGGGCTCCCCTAAGGTTCACTTCTTGAACCTCGACTGTTTACATTGTTCGTGAACGAAGTGTCCGGCTTTGTGAGTTCCAACGTTTTCATGCTATTTACAGCTTGCAAGACAATGAGGCACTACAAAATGACAGATACTTTGTCGTGGTAGGGTCCTCAAAATGTTGTACCATTCATCGATGCTAAATGTCAGGTCTTAAGTGTTGGAAATCAGTCGGATGTCAATTATTTTTTGGATGGTACTAAGCTGCAGCTGGTAACTAAACAATCTGATCTATGGATCGTCATCACTAGTGATCTCTCGCAATCCACTAACTGTAGCACGCTCGCTCGGAAGGCCACAGGTTGAACCTGCTAAGCTGCCTACTAGGCCTGTTCGCTACCACGCACAACTTGCGTGACCACTCTTTGAAGTTAAACCAGCAGCGTCCACGCCTTCTGCGTAGACAACATTACTTTTTTGTGCGCGTTTGTTACCCATGGATTCCGCTACCGGAAACGATAATGCAGGTGGCACTTAGGCATCAGTGTGTACCACTGATGTATTGTTGTCTATGATGATGATGATGATGATGATGAGGTGATTAGTATTCAGTCATTCAAACAGAGACTGGATAAGCACGTCAAGGAGAACTTCCCACATGCAACTTTTGAGGTTCCAACTCTCACCTTTAGTGGGAGCCCGATTTCGACCGAGTACTTAGAATAATTAGCTAACCCTCGGTTCGTTTGTTGCTTGTCTATTGGTTGCTTGTTTATTTAGTGAATGCTTGTTGTATGTTTGGTTTGCAGTGAATCTAAACGTTATATACAATTCAGATGCGAATACGTAATCAAAAGTGATAAAAAATGAAAATAACTGACTCACAGTAGTTCGTGAAGGTGCGTCGTTTCGAGTTCCACCACACGGAATGAAGTATCCAAATGATGCAATCTGTCGTATAGTCCCCAAGTGACTTCGGAAGTCGCAACGAAGATAATTCCGATGACAGATGAATCTGGAAATGCGGTGAAATAAATGCGGATTACGTTAGCCGTTAACTCTCCCAAAATCCGCACACACGTGACGCAGAACGCAGAGAGAGAGCACAGGGCTTGCGACCTTGGAAGTGTAATTTGTACCGTTAATTGAATCAACTCACATGATTTAAACGAGTGTACATGTGAATTTAAAGAAGGTGAAAAATGTGGAAAACAATGAAAATTATGCTGTACAAAATGCTGTACAAAGCGCTACAGGTTCCTCCCTCTTGCAAGTCTGAACTATGACTGATGCGTAGGATACCTCGTTGACTCTTTCGTCGTTGATTACAGATCTCTGCTATTCATCGTCGTTTTTTGTCTGTTTTCTTTACTCGACGAAACCGTTTCGTAAGCAGATAGGTATCTATGGCTCCCTCTGGCTCGATTTGAAGCTGTTATTGTGAACCTTGTTTTTCTGTTTATCGCAGCACAACATCCTCATAATTCCTACTGACCCCACCCAAGTTATCTACTATCCATGATCAAGTTATCAGCTGTCATACAGAACCCGGACCACCCGAGAACGCGACTTTCCAAGTCCTTCAATCCTCGTGAATTAGCTGCATTGAACGTGGGCAGACCACTCGTAAAATCGCCCTTCTTCAAAGCTACCGCTGTTCACTCGGCGCGTACCTGACTAAAATGAATTGGTTACAGAGCACTACACAGGAAATTCTTTTTCTTTAGTTTGTGCTATTGCGTCCTCGTCAAAGTCCGCTCGAATTTGATTCAGGTTGTCTCGTGCCATTTTAATTCTCAGTAGTTTAACTGGTTTGGGTTCTTTCTTAGTCACATTAAGTATATTTAGAACTGTTTTAGTACATAATCTTAATTTGCGCAATCATTAGCTGTATTTCGTTTTTCTATTACTGTATAGTTGTCAATTCTGTATATAATCGTATCGTCGTACTGAACTCCAGTCTCAAATCTTTACTGTGGGTGACCTGGTCTCCAACTTCCGAGACTAGGTGTCGTAGACCAGTCACTGAGGGCATTCATTGTGGTAATTGTGAAAAGTGGTATCACGGTGTTGCATTAAAGTTGCATGAACAGCGTAAGCAGTTGAAGTGGGTCTGCTTGCACTGCTGTTCATTGGCGGAAGTCTTCTAACGATTGTTACAGAATTCTGAAAGCCATTGTGGGGTTGGAAAAGTTTCTGTTGAACAGCGGGAGTGCAATATAGGGAAATTACAAGACAGCGAGAAGAGATAGTAACTCTAAGGTTGAGGGTCGACGAACTTGTGGATGGTACGGTGAAACTGCGCATTGCTAGAGAAAAAGTACCAGAGACATCCCGAAACATTGTGGTCCTCAGTAATGAGGAGCCGATTAACAGAGTGATGAACAAAAAAGAGCTGGATGGAAGAAAGATGATGGAAATTCTCCGGATGGCAAGAGCGTCTGTAAACACTGGTGTCAAACACACATACAGTGGGTAGCTGGATGTTAAGTACTTCTGACAGAAATCAAAACCGGGAACGCACAGTACTCATCGAATTTACACAAGTCCCCCAAAAGGACCATGTACTCAGCAAGACTGACAGAATGTGTGAACTATCACGGGGTAGATATCAGCTCATTCTGGACAACAAAACGGACACAGTATGGCAGTGTCATCGTTACCGCCGAGGACAACAAGCTGTGGTGTTTCAGTCACCATTTGTCCAAGAAAAGGGAGTGACTGTACTAATGACTTTATTAATTCAATGCGACATGCAAGTAGAGTTACGGGAAAATGGCGGGGATATTGGAACAAGAATGGTCTCGAGCATGACTGCACCCATCCCGGAAGTAGTATGTAACGATAGACTCAGGGCCAGTTGCCAGGGTAGTAGAAGTTGGGGAACTTCATTCGCGGCGAAAGTGAGCACCAGTTACATCATCATCGTCATCATCATCATCATCATCATCATCATCATCATCATAACAGCCATGAACCTGACCAAAAGGTACTGTGGCTCGGGCCACCGCTCACCTCAACAGTGACGTGGAATAT
>LUCH01004138.1:28227-42130 GCA_013368495.1 Paragonimus heterotremus | reverse complement strand
TTTCCCTGTCTTTTCTTCTCTCTTCCTATACAGGGTTTGCTCTTTATTCTTCTTCATGGTTGTGTGGCAGTTAATCATCAGTGTGAACCACTGATGTATTGCTGCCTATGATGATGATGATGACTCGACTTGACTGTTGGACTGTGGGTGGTATGGTGTTGAATGCAGATGGCGAATGTTGTTCTGGGTGCAAAATTCCTTGAACTGGACCGAGGTAAACTGCGATCCATTGTCCGAGACAAGCGTTTCCGGGAGGCTATGTTGGCTGAAAATGCGCCATAGATTGTTGATGGTCGCGGATAGCTACGCGATGGGAGCTTTGAAATTGCAATTCTTATTAAGATTCCGGAGATTTTTCAGAAACTTGTCGAGAGTTTCATTGGAAGGTTGTTTCCAAGTTGTTAGAAGGTGGCGTGCAGTAATTTCATTCTTATGTTGTACGTGGAGGGAGTGGAATGTAGTGATAGCAGAATCTTAATCATTACAGCGGAATTGACTTTGTATACGGCGGGGGACAAGAAGTGCATGGGTGTGTTTAGATTGTCGGGTTTATAAGAAGCAATCTATTCAATAAAATTTGAATAAGTGTATAACCAGTGTTTCCAAACGTCACGACTGTCCGTGGAGTTTGGATCCGCATCAAATCGGTCCGGTCGTAGCAGACGGTCCATTATTTCCGATTGATTAAATTGTAAGGAATAGATCTGAGAGGAGTAACCGAGAGAGTTAAGAGAAGACAACGCCTGATAGAAAGGCTTTAATCAATGAGAACGCGAGGTATGTGATCTACAATGTAACGAACAGAATGGTAGATTAGAATAATATATGGAAGAATCATTATGATAGGGAAGAGGAGAATACGATGTAGAAATAAAATGTGACAAATTCCATAGAGGTCCTTCGGTTTGGTTGACAGAGCCACATTATGGGGTTTTCTGCAGGCGGAGAATGCACTCGAGAGATGTGCCGTCATTTAAAAAAAAATTACTGTCAGATCTCTGGGTCACGGCTTACGTTGGCATGTTGCTAACCCTTCTTAAGTGGGATGTCACAGAGTTGTCCCACCTCCCACTTCCTGTTCAACTTTGCTTGGGACGAGATCCTAGACTGTGCTGTGAAAGGCTGTGGATATTTTGATGCGGAAATGGTCCTTGCCACTGGACTTCGTATGTGCAAACTATATTGCTGTAGTTTGTGAGAGTTCATTAGGAGTCCATGATGTTCTAGACCGATGAGAGATCTCTTTGATATAGTCCTTGCGTCTTCTAATTGCAACGCATTATTGACAGATTTGGTAGACTGCTACCAGCCACTCTTGATAATAAGCTGTGAAGTGGTAGTCGGGAAGCTCTTTTGTTTTGTAGCCCGCATCAACGCTGGTGAAATGTTTGATAAAATCATAAAGTTCAACCTACGCCATCTATGATTTCAGTATGATGTCGATGTTTCTTTTGAACGCTCAGTGTATAACACTACTGCACGAGCAGTTTAGTTGCACGGTTGGGAAACCTGGCTTATTCGCGCAGAGGATTTTCACAGTGTTCGTTTTCGACCACCCGTACTTCAGAAACTGCCGATTTGTGATAGCATTGACAAAGTTCGTCCGTTTTTCCTTGGAGTTGGCAGATTCTGTCGATCCCTGGTCTTGGCGTACCTTGCTTACAAATGGACTAACCTGTGAGCGGCAGCCCTGTGTTAAAATTGATTTGGATTCGGCGTATAAAAAAACTAACATTAAAGCTTCCTTTAGTAGGACATTCCTCGCTGGAGTCCATTGGGTCTTGAACACCTTTTGGTTGTATACGTTATTTGATATATCGGAGAACGGTTCTCGGTGGTGCACGTTGTTTACAGAACCCTTTAGTTTTTCTTATTTGTTATGACGTTTACAGCTTTCATCGTGCTATCGTAGTGAATCCCATAACGCGATACCACAGATCGATGTGGCTGTTGGCGATAGTGGTCACTGACTCAGTTTTCTTCGGTTATTAATTGCGCGACCGAGAACGAAACCATCGGTGCCATAAGTCATGGTGACAAGATTATATGGCGTTACGATGGTTGCGGCCGCAAATGCGCTGGCCGCCTTGGATTAGTAGGTCAGCAGCGTACTCATAGTGCACCGTCGACGAAGAGACGACGAGTACGTAAGGCTCAGGTAGGTCATATAAATATATCCATTCTATCCCTTTTAGTGTTTGCATCGACCAAGACTGGTCGTTTGGCAACTAGTTCGCCCTTCTTTTCAGAAACTTGGATGTTTGCGATCTTCTACTCATTCTTCTGCTTTGTTGGTGTATTGTGTGATGAATGATTCGTTTGTTCTTTTCGTAATCCAATCTGGATTTTGTTCTTCATTCTTATCCTCTTTGGAATGCAGTAACATGCATTCGTGTACTGAAGTGCTTCTTATGTTACATTTTACATATCTTCCTTCTCAGTTTAGATCATGTCATTGCAGTCTCCTCTCTGTGTATATATTCCGAGAGATAAGGATTTCCTTTTCGTGCTAGCCAATTAATTGACTAACCAACATTAGCTGGCTGGACACAAGAGCCTCAGTCACACAGCTGCTGGTCTTATTCATTCGGGTTTACACCGGATACGTGATGTCTGGGTGGAACCGATGGTGGTACAGCGCAAGCCACTTGTGGTGATAGTTGAGCGCAACCGTCCTTTGGTTTTGGTCATTATGGCAGGCTGATCCGTTTCCAATGCCACCAAACATATATTTGCACTTGTAGTAATGACCTGTTGACTTGACCTCAATTTGTCTACGAGTTTGCCGTCTGAATTAATCTGGATATTTGGTGACATTTGTGTTGTCCAGACGTAAACAGAATGTGCGATCGATATTTGGGGGAGATTTGTTGAATATTTGCCAGGATTTTGGTTGCTCTGCTGTAGTTACGATCCCATCGGTATACCCTATTGAACATTTGCTATGCTTGTAAATCGCTCAGTCCATTTCTGTGCTTCCTTTGTAGATCGTTTATTCTATCTTTGAAGCAAAGGTCTGATTTATTTGACTGAGAGGTGCAGGTCTGAGTTGACTTACCCTCTTGTGTGATTTGCACTATGGACCAGGGTGCAGGATCTTATCTGTTGGATGTTTTACATAAAACATTAAGCGCAGATCCAACTGAGCGGAAGACGGCAGAAACCTACTTAAAATCGGTGGAACTACAGCCGTCTTATTCGGCTTATCTTTTGGAGATTGTATTGGATAACTCATGTAATATGTCAGCTAGGTTAGCTGCTGCCATTGTTTTCAAAAACTTTATCAAGACTTATTGGAAAACAGTGAGTTTCACTTCTTAAAATTGTTCTTTTGAATTTTGTTGGCTCGGTCCTGTTGTTTTCTGCCGTCAGTATTATTCACTTACATTTTTCTATACTCAACCTTGAAAGCTGAGTCCTCTTTTTTATCTGGCTCGCAAATCTTTAGTTATTTTGACAACTTTTATTCAAAATTTTACTTATGGTCTCTAATTTAAGGTATAGTGAATACATGCACTCTTTCTCATAAGTATACCCGTTTGAAGGTTGGCATGTAAAATATTGCGGGCAAATGAAGTAGTCGTTAGAATTTTGGATGTTTGCATGTACCTACTCGAAATCCTTCCCTTTTCGATGGTTCCGTCTATAGGATGCAGATATGGTCGACAAAATATCAGTTGCTGACCGCAACGATATTCGCAGTAAAATTCTGGGTGCACTACTGTCAGTTTCTGGTGGCTTGCAACCGCAGCTGTCCGAAGCCATTGGCGCAATTTGGCGTGAAGATTTTCCCCATAAATGGCCAAGCCTCATTCCTGATCTTGTTGATCGCATGGTGAAGAGTGGTGCTGATTTAAATATGGTGAAGGGCGTCCTACAGACGGCGCACACGTTGTTCAAGCGGTGAGCTAGATTATTTTAATTGCTGTCCTTCTAATCATAGTCTTTCATTGGTGATTAATTACAAATACTCTATAAACTCAGAGCTATTTCAGGCAAGCCGCCGTTTTAAGTGTCCAAATTAATAGCACAGTTTGCGTTCGAAGTTCTTAACTCAGTCCATCCAAATCTCTCGGTCACAGTTGAATACGAAGGTGAGAACAGTTTGCCCTTCTTGGACATGCTGGTTAGACGTCGTTTAGACCGATCTATCGAACGTTCAGTGTACCGTAAACCAACATGGACGGGAGAATACATAAACTTCATGAGTTTTGCACCTGATGCATACAAAAGGTCACTGGTACGTACAGTGTTCTGCAGGGCGTTAAGAATATGCTCCCAGGATAGATTACAAGCCGTACAAACACTTCGTGCTAACTATTTCCCAGAACGGTTCATTTGAAAATACAACAAATTTACTCCTGCGAAAAATGTAACTGTGAAGTCCCTAAAAAAGAGGTTTACACCAAACTCTCCTTCAAAGGTGATAGTCTGATGAACACCTTTGAAAAGATGATTAGTGTCGCGTTGAAACGTGTGTATAATGTAGCAAAGCTTGTCTTGCTCTCACAGACGACTAGATTGCCTGTACTCCCAGTCACAAAGCAAATCCCCTTGTTTTTCCCCAGCCAGTGTATCTATCAACTTTCCTGCAGTTGCGGGAACATGTATTGTTTGAGAGTTGTGCTGACTAACCCGCCAATGGGTGACACTCAGCGAGGACGAAAAACCGCTTCATCCATTGCAAGGCACTTGCCGACTACATGCCACAATGTCAATATCACATCTTAGTTTAAGGTCTTGAACGGTCACAGCTCATAAATTCTCAAGTATATTGAAGCATTGTTGATCAGCCGTTGGCAGCTGATTCCATGCGCACAAAAACAACCGACTGCCAACCTTTATTTACCGTGGGTTTAGCCGTGAGTACCAATCACGATCCAGCCCGACTTGTACTTTTAATCGTTTCATTTAAGTCTTGTTGTTGTTTTTTCATGCCAGTCACACTTTTACGACTGACAAAAGTGTGCAAAATGAATTCATATCGTAATTTGTGTTTTCTGACCATTCTATTCAAATGATGTTTCGTTGTCTAGCAGAAATATGTCGTTTGTCATTTGGTTAGTTCGGAATGCCTGTCAACCGCTATCCTCCAGCAAGTCCACTCTGGCTACAGACGATCTGCGATCGTGTGATCGATTGCTTTTATTTACAAATAAGTTCATGATAAATTATAATGTCTCAGCGTAATTGAATCAGTATAGGGGCGTATTTACCGATGTACGTACATGTTGAACATTTTAACGAACCGGAGTGCGCCTTGATTCAAGTTGGTTTTCGCGTTTACTGTGACTTAAGAAGTTGTTATAGGTACATCATTTTTTGTGCCACGCTGTCATCTCTTCGAGTATGTCCAACGTTTTAACGCACCGTGAAGTGTTCTCTGCTTAGTTATCGTGCTATTCTGTGGTTCACGTACGAGTTCTATCTGTCGACATTCTTCTTGGCTAATCCCCAGTGTCGTGGATGTTCCTTTTTCACGTGCTGTTCAGCTAACTTATTTATTGCGGTACGTGTGTTTCTATCATTTCTTCATTCGGCCGATTCTGTAATTTGTCAATATGTGCATTGACGACCCGTCGCACTTTTCTCATCCACTTTACTCTGTAATCTATCTGTGGAAGAAAATGATGGAAATCAGCCTACTTGTTTGAATATTCGTTGCGAACGGGTTGAGCCTCTCGACCATATGATAGTTTCGTAGAGCATAGACGGTACGCTTTACATTATTCGACACACGTAAATCTTCCGGGCACTGCAGACGAGTCCACATTATCCTCGATTGTCTTGGTTACGTTGCGTCGTTGACCCGTTTTCATCCGTTCGTTCCTCGATTTACTTTTAAATTATTGTACTGATCGCCAAATCATAATGTCTTTCCTTGTCACTAACAGTTATCGCCACGAGTGTGCTGGAAACGAGTTATTCAGAGAAATGAAAGCAGTTATTGACCAGTTTGGTGCGCCGCTTACGGAACTCGCTAAGGTATGTCACTTACTGTTACTTTCCACTCGACAACGATGGTTAAGTACTCCTGTTGTTTTTGATGCTTGACATGGAAACCCCCGGTTTTCTGCAACAAAAATTCAACAATTTCAGAAATAGACTCTATCCCATTTGCCTTTGTACAAATGTTTTTCTTGACAATGTTTATCAACTCTCAACAAAAGATGTTATGGTGTAATCCTTGAGTGTTTCTGCTGTTGATCACTGTAATTGCGAACGTTTAAAAAGTCCCCCGTTTACTTCACATGCCAATATCTGTCAATACCAAGTTGTGATAAATTTAATTCAGTTAGCTGGTATGCTCTTTCTCCAAACATAATCAGCGCAAACGCTTTGGTTGTGTTGAAAGAAGTATTTAACACCTGTTTTCGTTTGTTTATCTGAATTTTGGTGTTTTTTTAGATGGTTCGTAGAATAACCTGCCTTGTACTTGTCGCCACCGTCTACACAAGGTAGTTGCGCAAAATCCTTAACGTGACAAAACCACACTTGTTTTCGGGCACCTTAAGTCCTTATTGGGGATGAGGTTTGTAAAAGGATTTGATTGGACAAACGCATCGATACGAAGTCAGTCGATGGTTCACAGAAGGCTACGGCCAATCATTGTCGACACCGCGAACGGACTGGCCTGTCACCGCGAACGGACTGGCCTGTCACCGCGGTAACCAATCAGGATAGCACGTTGCCTTAACATCGGATTTTGTTATAACGAGCGTCAGAGTAAAACAAGTTTTGTATGAGCGTCACGGGTTGATAAAAAGAGCTACACGTGGAGTCGATCTGACCAATAGGAAAGCGGAGGCGTTGGCACCAATCGCAATTTTTCATTTTACTGATGCATCTTATCCATAAAATAACCAGCAGAAACCCAATAAACTGTAGTGTGCCACAAGTTCTGCTTTTTATTTTGCTGCACAAGGTAGCGACTTTCCAATAAGGTTGACCATGGCCATATTTAAGACGTCACAGTTCTATGTAGCATTGGAAAGTTGAACGATCGTATAGTGTCAGTTTGGACCACGCCCGTTTTTGAAAGATGAGGTCATACATTGAAACAATAATTATCCTATAAGTTGGCACTCGGTGGGAATAACCAACCTTTCAAGTGAAAGGCATTCAATAAATGACGCCTATCTACGCTACCTTTATTAAAAAGTAAGGGTCACAACGCCTGACATCTTGACTACATGTAGTGTCATGTATGGTGTCTTTCTAAATAGGAAGGTGTAGCTATTCGCAATGTTTTTTTTAGGTAAGCAGATAACTCGTTGTTTGTATGTTTGTGCCAAATGCATTTTCGCTAGGCCAATGTCGAGTTGTATGTAGCTGGTGTGCTCGCTGTAGTATGCATGGCTTTTCTTTTACCATAGTACAGTAGTGTTAATCTGTTTAGCTAACAGTCTGGTTTGTTAATTATCAGCTCAGTGTTTGCAACCGCCTTATGGGTCTGTCTATTCAGCGGCTGTTTTCTGTCACGCAACTTGTAGGCGTGCTCCGTAGTATTGTTGCATAACAGGCAGTTTCGTTGTGCGTAGTATACTACTCACAAGCGACTTTAGGAACAAAACGGCAAGCTCCTACGCCAAGAAGACGACGGACCAGAAGAGACTATCAGAATAGTGTGCACGCGCTATGGGAGAATTGCCATCAAGGCGAATGACAGCGTTCTGCTACCCAATGTATGTGAATGCATGTTAGCCGTGCAAATGAGTGTACGTGTTTGTGGTCCTATGCTTAGCATAACCTGTTCGTGCAATAAACGATTTTGCAGGCCAAGCGTCTTTTGCGGTCACAGCAGTATTAATCGTTATGATATCTGATCCTTGCCGCTGGATCGCAACCAATGAGTGCAAACACCTTTCCAATGTGGAATAAGCAATTTTTTGAACTCACTCGGATTAGCCTAGATTTTGTTCTACTTTTTTCTGTCTTCTTTTGATTGATAGTATCCTATAGCTTTTATATTCAGCGATGTCTGACGAACCGATAGTCAGTTAATACGTCCAACTGCCAAATGTTAAAAACGTTATAACCTAAACTTCTTTTTTCCTTGTCAAACGGTGATGTTTTACTTTCACTTTGTCATCACCTTCGATTGTTTTATACAGAATTTACTCGCCCTGGTTGTTGGATCGCAGTGCGTAACGAATGGTACCAGCTTGGCTCCAGTATTTCACTGTCTACTACTTGTTTGCAAAATATTTCTCAGTCTCAACTGTCAGGTAAATGTCATGGATATGCCCTAGTTTGTTGAAATGAAACGTTAGCGTCATTTGTATGTCGTCATTCAACTGGTTCTATTTTTATGCTTTTTTTGTCACCAAAATCTAATACCATGACTCTGGAAATGCTCATTGCGTGCGGACCATTTCACTTAGGCCGATGGGGGGGGGATTGTCGTCTTACCGTGCCATTAAATCTTTTCGTATATTTGTTTCACCACAAAGCAGGTTTGTATGACGGGTGATTTTCCAGCTTGTGTTCTGATTTGTTTAATCTTTTTACTTCCAACCAATAACTCCTGTTCATGTTGTATTGTATAGGATTTGCCGGAGTTCTTTGAAGACAACATGGCTGATTGGATGGCCGTATTCCGAACTCTGTTGCAATTGGACATCTCGATTACACAACTGGTTGATTCTGCTACTCATTGCGCAAGCGCTGAAGGCGATAAGTATGGAGGTGTTAGTATCGTTGAGCAAGTGAAGTCGCAAGTTTGCGACAACATAAGTCTTTACGCATCAAAGTACGAAGTTGAATTCTCTCCCTATCTCACCGGATTTGTGACTGATGTCTGGGAGCTGCTGATCGCAACCGACGGTCAGGCGAAGTACGATGTGGTAGGTTTATTTTGCTTGCTGTTGACACTGAATTTACCTGATTTATTTCCCCTCGATGCATTATTCTTCTTCTGTGGGTTTACTCTTTATTTTAGTATCACATATGTATGCGAGTATAAAAGCTCGTTGCTACCTTCAGATTATAACGGGGCTCATTTTAGTCGTTACTTCAGTCATATTTGCATTACATGCAAGGTTCACAGTGAATAAATGATCAGTGGACACATTTTGTTTGTGGATTCGGGGGTTCCATCGGTCATGGTTAGAATGGGAACCGATAAAATCAGTTCCGAGAATTCTGAACTCCATGTGACAAAATACCACTTGGAGCAATGCGTCTTTTGTGCCCTTTCTATCTAGAACCAAGTTTGAAGTGTCGTGGTAATACTGAACAGGATAATGACTTTCCAATCACACGGCGGTTGTTATCGTTACTCACTGGGTCACCTGTTTTCTCTGTTTCTCAGCTGGGCTGTACGGAATCGTCGTTATTCACTTCTGCAAACTTGTATTTGTGTGTCGGCGTATTTTATCAGTCTAGATGTATGCTGCCCGCTGAATGCGTTTAAACTCCTTTGGCTGTTGAGTTTCTTAAGGAAAGGGTGTGTCCTGGACAGGTGTTTTAACTTCGAATGCATTATCAGCATATAACAAGCTTGAAGTATGTTCTTTTTTTGTTTACTTGTGGCTTTCCCATAACTTGTTTACCAGTCTGCTTGGTTTGTGTTCACGTGGTTTTTATTTGAAACGATCATTGTCACGCTTTGTTATCCTTTCATGTTTGTTACTGTTTTTTAATAGTTAATTGGAAACGCCATCGAATTTCTGAGTTGTGTCATAAATCGCCCGCAGCATCGGCATCTGTTTGAGAGTGCAGAAACACTGCAAAAGTTGTGTGAAAAGGTCGTTCTCCCCAACATGCAGTTTAGAGGTTAGTGTTTGTGCGTTGATGTGCTGATATTGTTTTCTCGTAGTTGTGTTGTTGCCTAGTTGATTATGGTATCATCATTTCTCTATTCGATGTTTCTTACGTCTCTGTTTAACCTGTAAAAGTCTCCCATCAATGACTGACTTATTGCTATCAATGATAAGGTTGCTGGTTATCTTTTCTTCGCCCCCCATTATTTTGTCTTGTTGCATTGTTATTTTGTGATTGCAAGTTTAAACAGTTCTCTTGGTTTGTCGTCATAGACACAGATGAAGAATTGTTTTCAAATAATCCGGAAGAGTACCTCCGCTTGGATTTGGACGGATCCGATACACACACAAGACGTCGAGCTGCTTGTCATTTAGTTCATGCGCTTTGCCAAGCATTCGAAGGTCCTGTTGTGACCAACTTCTCCACTTATATTGAACATCTTCTTAATGAATACTCCAGCAAGTCTGATGGAAGTGCATGGCTGTCGAAGGATGCTGCTTTGCTCTTGGTTACTTCTGTAGCAGCTCGGGGGAAGACAGAGAAAGTAGGTAATTTTAATAGTTACTGTGTTCGTATATTAGGACATTCCTTTTTGTTGACTCATTCGATTGTCTTGTCTGTTTATTTGAGGCTCACTAACAACTTCATGTTCGTACATGTCGTTACACTCTCCTTACATTTATGTGCAGCGTTGAGTTGCACGTAACCCTATGTTGCTTACCACATCCAAACTTTCGCGTCGCTCGTTAAGCACTTTGTTTGCTTTGTATTTTACTACCCTCAGCTTGGTGTTACTGTTTCCACGAAGCTTGTAGACATTCCTACGTTTTACGAATCGCACGTGCTCCCTGAACTGGAGGATCCCAATGGTGCGTTTTGTGTTTGTTCCCGTTCTCTTTCTCTTTCATCATGATTTCAGTCCCCAGTAATTTCCAAAAGTAGGGTTAAGGCGCACATACGTAAAACGTTGATTTATCGATAAACCTCGACGATTATTTCACCATTTGGATGAAGAATCTGTATTAGCCAAATTTCCTTTCAAGTTGGGTAAATAACTTGGAGTCGCATACTGTCTCAGACTTCATACGACCACCGTCCGTTACACCACCATTTCGTCAAACCTAAATTACTCGAAGACTGTCAAAGCTCTGGCTAATTTAGACCATAACCCGCATGTGTTTTTAGGTAAAGTTAGTGTCTTGTTTTGATTATTAAAGCACTATTAAGACTGAGTAATGCAAAACTTGCTTTACCTTTTTGTTAGATAGTAGCAGTTCTGCCCGACTTGCACGCGTGAACTGATGGTTGGTTTTTGAGCATTATTCCACATGTTTTGCGTGCGCACACTTATACCGTTTTCGTTAACTTCGTTCATAACCCCGTCATTTTATATACGCGCCAGACATTCGATTCTGTTCTTAAAGTTCCTATCTGATCTAATCTGATGAAGGATGTACCCGATGAGCTTTTTAGGCTCACTTGAGTTTTATTCTGACCAGCATCGGGACATATGAGCACTTATCAGACTTTATCAGGTCCGGTTTCACCTGCAATGTTCGACAGAATCATCGAATATCTCTGATGTCCCCCGTCAACATACTCGTAGTACTTCATCACCAGACCTCAGACGGATTAAAAGCGTATGGTGAATACTCATCGCTGTTTAGCATCAAAACTGGTGTTCGTCAAGCTTACCAGGTCTTCCCCTTCCTATCCAACGTTATTGTCCACAGCACTCTGGAGAGCACTTCGAGCCATTGGCCACACAGAAGTATTAAACTGCTACTCGATGATTGACTCCGAGATATCAATATACTGATGATATTTATCTGATATGTAATGTCACGGTTGCAGTACAGGCGTCCTTGCCAGACTAGCCATATTATTTCATGCTTTTTGTGAAGTGCAAGATTCCACTTCAAGACTGGCAGGTGCCTGTGCATGCGCTGATCTTTACTCGTGGCACATTGTAGGTAGCCGGAAAATTTATTTATTTCAATAGTTGAATTAAGTCTGCTGAATTGTCTGACTAGATCACTAGCCGAATGGCCACAGTCCGAACGACATTTGTAAACCTCTGTCATCTATGACTCTGGCGCCGTTCCACTCGTTCGTTGAAGTGGTGGCGTGCACAATGTCCCAATACCTGTATTTTTCTTGTATGACTGTTAAACTTGGTGCTTCCCTGTCGATGGTGTTCGAAAGTTGACATTCTACAATCACCATTGTGAAATGAATGTTCCGGCAGTGTCACTTCTCTAGAATAACATTTTGATAAGTATTACACTGATAACATCGTTCTGGTGTGTGAACATTCATTGGCATCTCACAACGCTCTCATCAAGTGGGTGGCATCGGTTCCCTGATTAATAGTGTGTTTTGTATTCCAGCTATGAAAGATATTTCGTTGTTGACAGTCGTTTGTATCTGCGTTCAATCCTACTGATGGTGTTGTAAGGCTAGTCGTATTAGCATAAGCGTTAGTGATGTGAATGAGGCGATCAGCTGTCTCATGTTAAATACCAAAGTAGCGGTTGTGGACCGACGCCACCTGTGGCGACAAAAGTACGTTTCTGAGAATGAGTAGATTACACTGATTTCCTGTGTTCTCTTTTGCTGCGTGGTTGCGAAACCTGGTCTAATTTAGCGAAAGATATTCGCTAATTATCTCTGCTTGACAGTTGATGGTTTCGTGAGTACTCATGTAGAATAGAATCACTAGTTGAACGACAAGACTGTTGAACAATGGATCCCTAAGGTTAGTAATTTGAACGTCTTTGTATCTAACGCGATCTCTCCTCGCAAGTGTGGTTGTTTCGGACCGGTTGGTTCGTGCTCCATCCTACCACTTGATTTGCGGATTCTTACGGGCCCAAGGCCGAGTAAATAGGTAACGTAGCAGCCCGACTGCGCCACAGTACGAAACAACTGATATTAAGGCCCACCTCCGCTTACTCAACACGTCTGCTTGGTCGGAAACTCGGATCTTCAAAATGTATGGTCATAGACTTTGTCTTTAGTATATGAGGCTGTTTCCCCCTCGGTTCGTTTCACATTGTGTAGTTTCGTGCTTGTTGTTCTCAGGGCTGAATTATGTTCCAGTGTTTGTAAATTATTCTCAATATTTGCTCTCTTTGAACGGCTCGTTGAATCGTGTGCGTTCAAACGCCCCGTCTGTCTTAATTGCCAATAACGTATTCACGTTTGACAGTTTTCCGATAAGCTTATTTGTTTAAATTTGGTGTCAAATGATTGAAGCTGTTAATCCTAGTTTTTCGTGAACGATCAATTTCCTTGTTGCTCCAAAATTTCCTTATTCGTCAAGCTGTCATCCGCCTCTCTTCAGATCTCGAACTTACTTGTGCTGATCGATGTGGTCATTTCTCTTGTGCATGTTTTCAGTGACTGATGAATCTTCCGGTTTGATCCACGCAGGGTGCTTTAATTAAGGGTCCCATTTATCGGTTTTTATTATTTGAATGAAGAATACAGTAGGCTGATATCACCCGGTATGTAACCGGACACATTTAGCTCGTTCCTATTGAGTGTACGTAACGGATCGTTTATGTCTGCGTGAGAAAGCCACAGTCGTTGTCACTGTAATGATAGCAATCACTCCACAGACAGGTTTTATTTTTTAGTTAGGAACAACCCCAGCAAAATGCAGTGTTCGGCACAGAACGTGAAATGCAGTTGTCCCGTCACATTGATGTTGCGTCATCAGAATATGGCGTGCAATGGGCGATGCATGCTCCCTGTTTCTGTACGTGATTTTTACGCCATACGTAAACGCTTGCGTAACCTGTTGTCTCGAGATGTGATCCATGATCCTGATTTGTAACTGGCGCTGAATACTGCCTATGCAGCATATTCCCCATCAACATCGATTTCATAAATAACGTTGGATTTCGCGGACTCGGTTGCCCTCTGTTTCATACATCATCATCATCATAACAGCCATGAACCTGACCAAAAGGTACTGTGGCTCGGGCCACCGCTCACCTCAACAGGGACGTGGAATATCCTAGAAGAAGTCGTTACTGAGAAGGTTGTACATTATTAAAAACAGACTAAGCGGAAGGACTAGAAATGTTATGGATACAAGTACGCCATTGACTGCGACACACCACCATCTCGG
>LUCH01004138.1:0-26149 GCA_013368495.1 Paragonimus heterotremus | reverse complement strand
AGAGAAAGGCAAGAACAAACGCGAAGACCACGAACAGTATCTCTATCACGAACGAACGCAACGATATCGCAAGCAGTACAAAAATAGGGGCTCAAAATTCGGAACGCAACTCTTGCATCTTAGAACCCCCCAACAAGTAAGGAAAAAGACGGCCTTCAAAAGAGCTTCATTTGCTGCTCAGCCCGAAGGCAAAATAGCGGTTTACTGCAACTGTGTTTATAGGTTTGGGATGGCCTTGGACCTAGGCCACTGAATGGACCAATCAGGGGCTAGCGCAACTTCTCGGGTGTTCGAGAATTATGGCAGGCGTTCAAATCCCCAGAAAATGAAGAAATCCCTTTTCCATGCATATAGGGTTAATTTTTTGCGGTAGACACCTTGCTGAATAGAGTTGTTTCCTTTTTCTCATGGTGCATATTTCAAGAAGCTTTAAACTGCTTTGATTTCTGCCTGCTTTACTGAAACACACGTTTGGGTGCAAAGAATCCACTGAATTAATTGAACTCTGTGACTGCGGTTGATCGTCTGTGACGCGAAGAGTAATATCGGTTTACCGTTTGTCAAGCGACGCTGAGGATAGCCGTTCTGCTATCTGTTTCTTAAGCTTTGCTATGAAAATGTCAGCAGGGATAAGGCAGAGCGGGCTGCCCATAGTTAGTATTATCACTTATACTATCCACTTGTCTGATCTGTTAGTGAAGTATTGGCAAGAAGCTTGTTTGCCACACATTTTTTCGATGATTAAACTTATCATATTTAAACAACTTATCTCATTTTTGCAAGTTTTCGAATCAGTGGTGCACAGGTTTAACTTCACTCTCCTATATTCTTTGAATTGCGATATGACAAGTTAGTCGGGATAACTTCACTTCCTTTCAATTAGCTGATATGCGTATTTGCCCCTTGTAAACTCATGAATGGTTCTAAAATGTATGGTTTAACTGCCGTTTGAAACTTGGCCGGTTTCAGAGATGTCTTTTCTTGCTTCGCAATTTTGAGAAGGGTTTTTAATGTTTTAATTCCATCGATTTTGTGGTAACTCTTGCATCTGTAAAGTAGTGAACGTGCTTAAATTACTAATACCTCTCTACGTTGTCTTTACTCTTTCAATCGCAGTCGATGGTTTGCCCGTTATTAAAGCCGACTGTATGCGATATGCCATCGCTTTCCGTAGTCTGCTGCCACCGCTGGCTCTGATTCGCCTAATAAATTTAACACCACTTCTTCTTACGGCGTCTGCTCCGGTTGTACATAGCTACGCGGCTGCACTGTTAGACAAACTTCTATCAGTGAAACGTGTGGACTCCGCTTTGGAACCAGTGTGAGTATTTTTCCGTGTGATCGCTTTTTTCCCCCTTTATTATTGTCGACAGCGAGACGCGTAGTTTGTACTGATGTTTAATTACCAATCAAAAATGAAAATGGTCCTCGTTGAGAGAGAACAGAGAAGCTGCGGGACTTCTTTCATAGGCGTGCATCTAAATCCAAGCAATCCGTTTCGAGGTGCTCAAATCCTACGGTCAAACGATCTTGTTGCATAATATGACAACATCTGCCAAACAGCGCCTCGAACTACCTTTCTTCATCAGTTTTATTTACTTCATAGCCATTTCATTAAAAAATTCGTCACTTTTGCCGTTAATCTGTTTACTTAATGATGTCGTCCTTTGTAACATTTGTTACACTTGAAGCTGACTAAGCTTTTGATACAAAATTATCATAGTCTAGCAGCATCGACGGTAAAAGTTATGATGACCTAGGTCTCGGGCTATCATTCAGCCTTACTCGGTGTGTTTGAGATCTGCAATGAACGTTTAGGTTTGAAACGTTTACTGCGATACACAAGCCGTTCTCATGAGCTGCTTCACATAGGCCAGGTTTGGTTCTCTTTCTAATTTAGTAGTGCATCCCTATCCCGAAGAACAATTGCTGGTCTTTGACCCATTTGTGTTGATGTGGTTGCAGAGAATCTAGGCGATAATGTATGGGTTCACTTGGGGTTTATTTGTAAATGTTTGAAAATGTTTCTTGGCTGATCGGATGCCCGAATAGTAACGTCCTTCCTCCCCAAATTCAATTTTCTGAGATTGAGGACTGGCCCACTGGAATATCGTAAGTTCAGGCTGCCTGACGATTCTCAGCCCATACATAATTTTGGCTAATTAACGATAAATGGTGTTGCGATATATGTTTTAGACATTCATGCTAAGTGTGATGTGTTCCACTGTGGTATCATCTTTCCCAAAAAGCAATCCTGTTTTATCCCTTACAACGTGAATTTCTTTTTTTCTTCTTCATATAAATGCTCACTTTAACCTTCTTCATACGATTTACTGCTGCGAGACCAAACTAGACAGCTCTTGGGGCAGTGTTTTCTATCTTCCATCATGGTCTAATGATTTTACGGTTATTTGATCGTCTCACCTTGGTGTTAGCAATCATTAGCTTATTTTTAAAACATTTGTTGTTGGAGGCGTTGATGTTGGACATTCTTGGATTATATCTTCTGATTCTTCTGTTTACGTTTTCAGCGTGACCAAAGAGCAAATTATTGATCCTCAGCTGCTGTTGCAGCGTCTTTTGTCCCTTGTGCTATCTGATTCAACAGAAAACGTCTACGTGATGCGAGGTTTGTTACAAACACTCACATCCACAGTCGCACTCTGCCTACCGGTACCGTTTTCATGTGGTGTTATATTTCTCCCAGAAACAGCCGGTTTTTATTAGGTTATTCTTGTTTTTTACTCATTTGTCACAACGGAAGTGGTTCACTTTTGGGTTAGCTGTCATTACTCTTTTGGATTGACTCTACGCCACTTTAATGAGTATTTTCAGTTAAAATCTAACTTTTGCATCTTGATGAGTATCATTCCGTTTTTGTCGTTATTAGGGGGGGATAAGCAAACCCTGCTTTTCTGTAAAATACATTTGTTTATGATTCCCCATAAATTGAAATAGTGAACCCGAAATAATAGAGGTAGAAATTGGTCAAATCTGAACTACTACGAGTGCAGATTTCCATCGAGCTGTCTGGTTTTATTCTACAGGTTTGACAGTCAGAAGTTCGACATAGCACCGCTGTTCGGCTAACTGAAATATCAGTTTTTCTCAATTGGTCATCTTCCACAGTTGATCGCAGCTATCGTATCATTAGAGACTGCAGCTGACCTATTTCGAAAAGAACTGCCAGACTTCAGTTTTTTTTTCTTACCGGAGCCCGTCAGTAACGCACATCTTTGTTACGACTGATATTTGAACTACTGCCGTGGCAAAAATATGTATTACCGACGAGCCTTAACAAAACAGAAACTCAAATCCGGTGCTTCTTTTCGAAAGAGGCAGAGAGGAAGCCTACTTTTTAATGCAAACAGGTGTACTCAACTGTGCGCGATGTTCAGCTTATATCTGCCAAGTCGGCTGTTACATAGTAGCTGTTGCATTTAGTTCTCCCCCTTCTTGTTATAAAAGTTGTGGTACGTTCGTTAGCGTGATCGTTTCCATATTCTCATTTGATTCAGCCTTGATGCGAACGTGTTGTTGCCTCCAAGAGCGATGCTTGCCGTCTATGAATTCTCTGGTTTCAACTCTGATTTCGAAGCTCTCGCAGGTCGCTAAAGTGAGTTTGTGTTTGCAACCGTTTACATCCGACCTCACCATCTCCGTTATGACTTACTTGTGCTCATACATATAACTCTGCTGTAAAATATTATCCAGAGGCTGAACCTCGCATAGAATGGCTAGACGAAATGGGTAATAGACGGATATTAGATACAATTTGCGCGTGCACACCTTAAGGTCCGGTCATCAAATAGGTTACGAACAACGTTGTAACAATATGTCGGAGTGGCTGTGTTTTTTAAATATCAGTCTGATAACGTCGTATTAGTACTTAATAGTCGTCTGACACCGCCATTCTTAGTGAATTAATGTGGAAAATCGAAGTGACTGTGGTAACACCGTAGGACCACTTTACGAACACATTTTTCATTCTCCAAACGCACACACATGACCCGAGTCAGCTGTGCGTTAAGAAGATCGTCGTGCGACATGAACACAGACCCGGGGATCTAAAGTTTGAGTGAATGGATGGACAATTTAAAGGTCACGGTAACGGTCAATGAAAACAGTTTGTTTCCAATTCCGTCTTCTCACGAGGTACAGAATTTGACGGTTTTGGTGAAGCACTATTTTGGCTTCTAAGCAAGTTTACCGGAATATAGGGATGTCACCAAACTACAGAGACCATTTTGTCATATCAGTTGTTCTCTGGGTAGGCCGTCCATATTTGAATACCGATGAGGGACTTGTCCAAAGTGTTCTTATTCAATTTTCAATCATATAGGAGAATATTCAACAGTACTTAATCACTTCAACACGCACGCGAGACCCCATTTTCAATCAAAGGAGGATATTTATCTTTAAATGTCTTACGCTCCCAATGAAATCGCTTTTCAGTATGAAATATTTTAATACACAAATTCGTTTATTCAAGCCGTCAAAGAAATACTGGTTTGAATGTCTTCTCAGTTGACCCTGTGAAAGGGACGGTAAGGCTAAAAGGAATGAAAGCTGGATTTACCACAGCCATATAGTAAAAAAGCATTACCAAGTTGTTGTGTCAATGACTTGGAGCTGTTTTGTCAACTCAGTGCAGCTGTGCATTTATCTAGCCTTTCGCGACTTTGTTCCACCTGTGTTGTTATTGCAACAGTTCCTTAAATATGCGATGTTTTATCTCTTACGAACTGTGCGATATATCGAGAAACTTGAGATGATTCCGGGTACTACACAGGCGTTTAGTACCAAAAGTGCACAACGGCCTCACAGTTGTTTGTTTTATAATTGCATGGAATTATTCAACTTCCTTCAGAAGCCGGAAATTAACAAAGTCGCTTCAACTGACTGAAGTTTCTCCAGCATTGTTCGACCTGTAACATCTCAAGTGCGTCTTGGTTAATCTTGCGTTAGACACAGTACTAACTAATGCTTTGATGGATTGCGAATTCGGAGGTTTTGAATTTTCTCTCTGGTACTACGGTTTCATTCTTGGAGTATGCAGACGATATTGCCTTACTCTGTGATACTTCACGGACGGCCCAAAAGCAACATTCTGGACGGATGAGGGGTTTCAGTGAGTCACTTTGGTACAGACAAAATGCAAGATGTTTATACACAATTGTCAATGGACTACGTCTGATTATGATGTTGACCTGTTGAAACTGCTGGAGAAGTTTCATCTACTTTCGGAGTCGTGTCAGGTCTTGTGAATTATTTGGTAAAGTCACAAATCGTGTAGATAAAACCGGATGCCATTCACCAACCTACACCGTTCGTGTTTTTGCGTATTCTCTTTCTCTGTAGGAACGAGTAGTTAGTACACTTACGAACAATCCTTCTGTATAACGGGCTGTGATCAAGGAGAGTCTGTCTCTGAAGCATTAGCGGAACATGGCTGGAACATCGCATTAGCAGTGACCATTACGTCTGATAGCGTAGTTTCACGGGCATTATTAACCTGGACGCATTTTATTCATGCCATCCTTTCGATTATGTGTGATGCTGTTCGCGCATGTTGGATTGGGTTGGGATCTGTAGTGGTGACCTTGGTTCGAAACGTGGAAGATTTTTGGTTAGGGTTCAAGGGGCGTTAGGCATCTTTGGTTCGGGACGCTCTCAGACATGTTAAAAAATCGTAATCACTTAGGTTCACGGGATTTCCAAAGTTTCTTCAACCTCCTGCAGTTTTTCCACTTTGTGTGGTATTTTCACAAGTTGTGGCAGTTACGCGTAATTGGTTACTTTTTTAGAACAACGTAACAACTCAAGCCTGAAAAGAGGTATCTTATTAGTAGAAAGTCTTTCTGTATTTCATTTATGGTTTCAACGTGAAAGTTTTGTGTGGTTTTCTATTCGACTTTCATTGTTGGGTTTCTGATTTTTTTCATTATACAATGTGTTGCATTCATGTTATTTCGTGTGGTCGTAAGCATCGGTTTCTCTTGCGTGAGTTGTTCTGTGTCAAATTTATTAAGGATTCGCTGATTTTTTTAAAATTTTTTTTCTCTGCATAAGAACCCGTGTAATCCGAACTTCAACCATTATCTGTTGGAGACCATATGTCTGTGTATACAGACCACCTGCGCCGCAGATTCGCACTCTGTTGTTCATTTTGAATCAGCGCTTTTCCCTATATTTCAAGAAATCCTGCAGAACGATATTTCCGGTGAGTGTGTCTGATTTCATTCATTCCTATTTTTTCACCGTCAAGTGATATAATTGTCCGGTCCAGCTGTTAGGTTTTCATTTCACACCTGATTATTATGTCTCTCACTAAACTAATCGTTTGGGTCATCCATTTGTTCTTGCCTCCGCTCTAACAGCCCTCGCTGTAAATACCCGCCCGTGGTTTGTATTAGCAAGTTTTCATTGCGCGTGCTAAGGCTGTACGCTGTAGTATCTGACGGTTTTCCAAAGCATATTCCTTTTCACGCTGCGGTTATGGTGGACTCCTGTATGTGAAGTCACGTTTATTTCTGTGTCGTGAGTTCTAACCTTAGTTGCTATGATTGCTCCTGTCTAGGTATTCTGTCCACATGTCACGTTACTGCGAACAATTCTAGGCAGTGTTACTTTTTTCTCCCACTTCATGACATGTTTGTATGACTGAGTTCCTTTACTTCTTGATTCAGCTGCTCTTTTTCACAAAATACTAATCTGATATTTTGATTTTCTTTTAGAATTCGTTCCTTACGTGTTCCAGTTACTTAGTGTAATGCTTGAACAATATCCAATGTCTAAAACAGTTATTGTTGCATGTGAATCGTCAGTTGTGAATAGCGGATCAAAGCCCTCTGCACCATATGCGGCTTTGCTGCCTAGACTTTTGATCCCCCCTCTGTGGGACCAACGTGGGAATGTTCCTGCTCTTTGCAGACTGATGCAGTCTTATGTTCTGCATAATATGGAAGAAGTGTTGGCATCTAACAAGGTCAGTATTTTTTTCATTTTTTATGCTTTTGCTCTTTATTAAAGGTTGTACTAAGTAACGTGGTTAACAATGGATAGTGGATGTAGTTGACTCCTTATTCCCTAGGCTGCGATCACAGTACATGCTGATGAGTGTTGTTCCTGCGGTTGTTCCAGATGCCATTTGTCTGAAATTATTATCTGACGTTTCTTTCTGTCTCGTTCGAAAAATGTTACTACTGATTTATCTTTACGGTTGTTTTTTTCAACTCTCATCACAGCTTTCTGCTATGCTGGGAGTTTACCAACGCCTGATAGCTTCCGTCGCACACGATGCACATTCTCTGTTGTTACTTGACGCGTTAGTCGTTGCAACTCCGAAACCGTTAATTCAGCCATACTTACGCCAAGTGTTTATAGTCATATTTCGACGATTGCAAACATCTAAAACGGAGAAATTTATGAAGGGTAAGTAAATTTATCCGTGTGCAGAGTCTGGTGCATTTGTTATATTCCTGTTGTTTTTCATCTGTACTTTCTTTTTTATTGATTTCTTGTTTGAAGTTGGTTTATTCATAGTCGTAGGTCAGTGTCATAATTATGACTGTTAACAGAAGTTTATTTTCTACCTGTAGTGATCTCTTAGCTACTGAAGATGACGCTTTTTGTATGTTCTATTTGCTGTTGACTTGTTTCATTGTTGACCCTAATTTTCGTTTTCCCAGCCTGAGCTACCAGTATTAAGCCATATTTTCGATTTTAAATTTCGCCTGCTCCTCCGTATCAGCCGTGTAAAAGAGAACGGAATGTTCATCTCTATCTTTGGAATACCTGCTTTTCCTTACGCTTTGGGTTTCAAAGATAACGACAGGTTACAGTTAATTTTGCGAAAACTAAACTTGATGCTTGTATCCCTGCGATTAGCGTTTCTGCAGGCTTATTGTTCTATGTGTATGACCGGTGTTTCACACTGAGATGACCCACCGTGACAGTTCTTCACGTGGACCTAAACTTTCGACTATTTTCCTTGGTAAGCTATACAATTATATCGTTTTACTGTTCATAACTTGAAGACGGACTATCGATATTAGAAAACACGGGTTGCTCCGTATTGCCTGCTTTTTTATCATGTCACAATCGTCAGTGACGAAATGACACGAAAAGATTTTGTGCTCCTCACACGGATGCTTAAGTTTTCCCCCAATGTTATTGAATTCGACATTTCACCTTTTTTCCATTTTAGCTTTGGTCTGGTTTGTATCACGGTTCGTCCTAGTTTATTCGCCGAATGAGTTAATCCAACTTATTGATGAAATGCAGCCGAATCTCTTTGGCCGAGTATTGGAAAAAGTTCTGTTACCGTTTGCGGAATCAGCCATTTCAATGCCTTTATCTTTGTCGGGTTCCAGAATCGGTAGTAAGTAGTATTTGCCTATCACTTGATAACCTTTGATTTGTTTAATAGCGTTATCACCGTTGTTTACCGAATTCGCTGCCGACATTTTTCTTAACCCTCTAAACAGTGGTTTGGAACGGATGACCGTTTGCACACTTTTGATTTTTGTGTAGCGCACTCATCCAAAATTATCTCACTGTACATCTGTCCCTTGGCCTGATCTGATCCTTTTTTTATGATTGATTGCATAGCTATAAAGACTGAAGTGCTCTGTTGACCAGGGCTCAAATTAAAAGCAAATTGACCTATGCGCTACTCCCACTCAGATGGAACTTCATCCTACTCGTTTGCTTATGGAAAATGTCGAGGGAGGCAAATGTGATCTGGCTAACCAATATAACATGGTATAACTGACTGATAAACTTGCTCGCAATGGATTTTTCGAGTCTGTTCTTTATCATGTAGCATTCCTCAAGTCTCTTATCTCTATCCAGTTTGCTTACACTAACTGTTGTCAGTCGCTAAAAAGTGTGATACGTCGAATATAATGTTGTTCGGATGTGTACATTATATGTGATAGTAAAACATCTGCTACAGACTTACGTGTAGCGTACCTCTGAAGTAGAGATTGTTTTCGGGCTCTCAATTTAAAACAGGTCTGGTAGGAGAGATAGCTAGTCTGTGTGGACACTCCAAGCTACATAGTTAAATCTTCTGGCAAGGTTAGTTATGACAATTCAAACGCAGTTGTGTGAATCTGAAGCGAATCTGTCCACACAATAATACTAAATGTCATCTTTTTCTATGGTAGGTGAAAAATAGGCCACATTAACGTCCACTTTGTTTCTAGGGCTTATTTGCTTACTTCTCGATGTTCATCGACTTATTTTCTATGCTGATTTTCATGACCAAGAAACTTGTACTGCACACAGTTATCTGTGGTGTAAGTTCACTCAAGTGCCGATTAGAAAAGTCACTATCACATACGGTGTTCGGATGAGAGTTTCGGCTTTTATGGTACTCTTTCTCTACTTGGAAGTTTACACTCGAAATCGGTAGCGTAATTGCATACATAGAAACCAAAGTTGGAACTAACCGTGTGTTCGCTTTAGACAATAGTTGTTATTTCTCTACAGAATTTCAGGTTCAGCTTGTTTGCGTTTGTGCTCACCTTATCAGTTCTCGTTCAGCATTTCATCGACTGCTTAGTCGTACACAGTTTTGATCAAATATACCTTCCGGTTTGGCCGCACGTTATTGTTCGTCCCTAAACATTACCTTCTTTTACCTCATTTGGACGACTTTTTATATAAACCCTCGTCAGTTGACAGTCCTGAGTAGAAAATCGGTTAGATCTAGAAAGCAGAATGTACACACAGACATGGTGTTTCTGTCGCTGGTTCGAATCCAGCCGAAGCCCTGACTTTTCACAGTTGGGTCTCATCTAGAATGTACACTGTTATTACTTTCCTTTCCTAACTGTGGCCCCTTTTTAGTGGGCTGAAATCCTTTTGCCTTTTACAGTATTCCTGTAAAGCAGCATGCGTTCCCTACTGCTCAGAGAGGATTTGCGGAATTTCCTCGTAAACTGTTGGTCCGAGTGAACACCAGGCAGGTGGGAGCGATCTACCATTGGCCCGCAAATTAGCAGGCATCCACCACGATCCACGAATAGATTAATATGTTTATTCTCACGCAACTGATCCTTTTGACCGCCAACGAATTGATAGGTTGATTGTTTAATCTTGTAGGACATTTGCAGTGCCACTTTCGTCATTACAACAGAACTGGTAATGACCAATCAACTTCATCCAAGAAGTAGAGGAAGTACATCAGCCAAGGAAAGTAACTCGTACATTTTTTCTATTCCGGTGTCCCTGATCCCGCGGCCTAGTAAACAATGTCTAGGGTTCGATTCTCCAATGCACATAATCCTGAGTAAACCCATTAAGGCTGAAACAACTGTTTACCACTTGATTGATAGTAACGCACGCCATCATTTGCCAGATCTGTGTTGATACTTGAGTGTTCAGCTTTCTATTACTTGAAGCTAAGGTGGCAGCAATGCTATCCTAAGGCTGTAAAACGTCGGTGCTCATAGAGGATGTGAATAGTCTTCAAGCTTTCAACCGTTGACGTCCGGTTTCAGTCGCTCACACCGGTTAGCGACGATGAGGCAGGGAAGCGGATACTTAGCTGTAAGACTCAATCAAAGTCAGTTTGGATTCTTGAGTTGTATTTTAAGGATTTCAACTACTTGATTACCATGCCAAACTTTGTTGATGTAACAGCCAAGTAGCCTAAAATGTGGCGTGGATCAATGGGGAATTGATACAGAGAGGTAAATTAAGTTATCAATGGGTTGTACAATGTAAGTAGGGTTGGTCTCCTTAGCTTGGGCCGTCAAGGAGTCCGTATTTTGGTTCGTCAGGGTGATAGCGGCCACTTAGGCTTGGTGGTGTGATTATTGTCATTGGGCTTAGCAACCGTCATTCCAGTTTTCTGAAAGATGCAACCACGGAGACATCAGTCTAGTGTCTGTTGAGTCCAAGTTACTCACTGGCCATATATTCTTTTCAGTAAGCCCATGGAAAGTCAGATGCATGAAGATCAGGCAGGATTCTGGTCGAGGGTCCGTTAATCACATTCTTACCTTGCGATGGATCTTGCAGCACGGACATTACTATGGACAGCCGACGGTGGTGATCTTTTTAAACCTGAAGGCTGCTTTCGATTCAGTTGCTCGTAACGTTCACTAGAACTAACTTCTTCGCAGGGGAGTTTCAGGGAAACATGCGAATCTGTTGAGATCACTGTGTGCCCACTCTGCAAACAGGATGAGGGTTTATTGACAACCGTTTCAGGTAATCGTCACTGGTATTAGTGTGCGTCAGGGGTATCCGATTACCCCCTTCTATTCGGTTTTGTCATGGACGATATTGTGGAAGGCGCGTTTGCGGAATCCAGTGAGCTTTGTGCTAAAATTGTTCCTGGCGCTGGGTGGACCGACATGGAGTATGCGGACAATATAATCTTGTTTAGCCCCTCTGTCGAAGACATACAACTCATACTGAACAAGTTGAGTGGCCGGGCTGGTTCAAAGTGTAAAGTGTTGCTTCAAAACTGGGGTGTTCCCACACTCACGTTCTTTGTTGCAGACAATAAATTTGAGACTATAAACATCTTCATCTACTTGAGTAATACTATCTTGTTAATCCATAATATTGTTGATTAGGCATCAATAAGCACGACGACCTGTCCTTGCTAACCTGCGTCGTCTGTGGCGTTGAAAAGACGTTCGGTTGTCGCCGAGGGGAAGGGTATGTAATACTTATGTGCGTTCTGTTTTGCTGTATGGTTCGCGAACATCGCTTGTTCCCGACGAAGATATCAACAGACTTGCTGTGTTTGATCATCGTTGTCTTCGCCAATTAGCCCATGTCAAGTGGACTGATCACGTGATCAATACGGGCATTCACCGGCACGTATTCCAGAACGCTAGAATGGATGATCATTTGATGAACTAATCACTTCGTACAGTTGTGGTGGTTGGGTGACGTACTCCGCATGCCAGCTGAGGGTTTACCGGACCGGGTGTTGTATACTGAGACCATCAACAAATGAATGAAACCGCGTGTTGATCAAGCAACAACGTGGTCACGAAACATGTGGAGCCTGACTGTTCCATTGAGCAAGGTGGGTAGGTATTGCCTGCCCGAATGGGGCCCTCGTGATAACTTACATCGCTGGTTAGAGACGCTATCTGAGATGGCGGTTTGTTGCAGTCAGTGGTATGCCTACATTCATGCCAATGCCAGTTGTTCCGCTTAGTCTTCCCTTATTAATTTTTAGCTCTTCCAGTAACGTATTCTTGCAGGATATTCCATGTCACTGTTGAAGTAGGCGGCGGTCCGAGCCACAGTACCTTCCGGTCAGGCTCAATGCTGTTGTGATTATGCGGATGATGGTCAACACTGTTTAACTTTGGGGGCTGAAAATATTAACTGACTTCTTTTGCCAAACTTTCTAACGCAGATTTAGATGCACATTGGCACTCCCAGCCTCCTGCATTTTATAAGTTTCTGGTGACTCCTATGTTGTGCTGTCTAATCCTTTTCTCTCCGTCTACGCGTCTGTTTACTTATAGTTATTTGTTTTACATTTCCGCCTGACGGAATGTTACCCTATCTTGGGTCATCACTGCAAAATGATGAGCCAATTCTCGGGGATAAAAACAACATAGTGGTCGGGGTGGTAGACATTCGTCCGGCCTATACAAGATATACGCGATTGATCTGTCAATAAGTGCATTTTTGTTGTTGGCCCATTCATACACAACCGAACTCTTCGTATGTTTCTTTGCTACCATCTATTGATGTTGATTGCGTGATGGAGGCAGTCGTGGCAGAACATGGCGATCACGCCCACATCCTCGTCCTGCCTTGAAAACTAGATGGACCACACACAGATCTCACAGATCCTTCACTTCACTGACAAACGGTTGCATTTCCAAAGCTATTCATAACAAAGATTTCCATATGTCTAGTCTCCCCACATCCTTATCATCATCATAGCAGTACATCAGTGGTTCACACTGATGCTTAACTACCATAAAACCATGGAAAAAACAAAACCTTCTACAAGATGAGAAGAAAAAGAAAGAGGGGAACGTACTTAACTACGGAAAAATGGCTTTGTTTGTATTCAAGCATTCACCATCAAGGTACCTTCGTCATGCAAACAAACAACCAAATAATAATTGGAAGTAAGGCGTCATCAGCAAGACAGCTTTCCTATGGTTTTCACTCCTCCGCGTCATTAATTGCACTCACCTCACAGAAAATTTGGCCGAACAACGACAAGTTCGATTAGCCGCCATCTCAGCTAATGTCTTCAGCCATCGACTCTGTGAGTTACGACGGTCCCGTCCCGGGAACCGAACCCGACCTACAGTGGCCAACCCCTTGGTGAACGACTTCATTTGTCCACACTTGGTCATTATCAGTCCATGTAGCGCTATTCGGCCACGGCATCGTCATAGAGTTGGCATTCTTCGTACATGGTTTAACCATGTAAGTCTGTGTAAACGTAAATACTGAATAAAAGAACTGGTTTGGCAATCAGTGCTAAATCCCCGTTTCCTAACTTATTTGTTGCTAACCGGTTGGTGCCACCCAATGCGAGCGATTGAACGCAGACGGCTCATGTCTTCTATTCTGAGCGACCAAGTTTCGCAGCTGTAATGTAGTACAGCCCTCACTATCGCCTTATATACGCAATCCTTAAGCCTCAGAGAGACGCCTCTTTGTCGCCATATGTGTTCGAGATTAGCGAATGCAGCCCTATCCTTTAAGACACGCTTCTCCACTTCATTCCCTACACCCCCGCCGCCGCTGATTCAGTTTCTCAATTATACTAACCGGTCATCGTATTCCGGTACTTCATTATCCAACATTAAATCTATTTACTCACAACAGTTTTGCAGAATCACTGCAGTCTAAGGTTGCAAAGCTTATTTCGATGTATTTGGCGGAGTGCAAAATAGCGTCTAGCATTGTTGGTACTGCTTGGAAGTTGTCAAACAGCAACGCTTTGTCAGCATAATCAGGATCAGTCAGTCTCCCCTCAGGTAGGAGAGTGGGGGTCAAAGGCAGCATTTTGTGAGCGCCGCGGACACTCCTCTATTATTTCCTCTGACGTAATTAGACAGGATTGTGAAAGTGGACAGGCCTGACGTACACCGCTCATGGTACTAAAATTGTAAGTCAGTTCACCGTAAACTCTAACCCGAGCTGATGTATGGGAATAGAGTGCCGACAGTATGTTCCCATAGTTGGTCAGTACCCTTCTGTGTTTAAGCGACTCTAAAAGTGTAGATTTATCCACAGAATCGAACGTATCTTTATGGTCGATAAACTACGGCAATTGTTGACTGAAGGTACATATGACGTTGCCCCAGAATTTGGGGAAGATTAAAAATTTGATCAATACATTTTCGCTCAGAGCGAAACCCTGCCTATTCTTCACTGCTGTTTATCTCTCGAGTTGTAGTGAATCGACCAAATGTAGTGAATGTCAGAGCTCTGAAAATGACTAGTCAAGCTAATATCCCTATGGTTTTCGCGGGAGCCTCGGACTGCTTTCTTGAATATGGACACTATTATCAAGTGACTCCAGTATGGAGTAATGGTTTCCGTTGTCCACATAATTTGAAACAACTGCATCATAGTATCTACTAACGCCTTTCCATCTTCTTTGAAAGGTGTCGGGACGAGATCATTTGGGCCAACAGTCCTATTACGTTTAAGAACCGAGATACAATTTCTGACTTCATCCCTAGTGGGTGGTGTCAAATCCACCGACCAGGGTGTTACATTACAAGTTTGTGGCGGCAACACAGTAGAAGCAGGGGACCAGCTAAATTGACTGTCGAAGTGTTCCGTCCATCGCTCTAACCTTCTGGACCCATTATGGATTAGTGTTCCATCTGCCTCGCTGATCGCTTCACTGAGAGACGGCCGTCTGGGATCAGTGGCTTGGATAAATTTGAGGAGTCTGCCGGTGTTCCCTGAAACAAAAGCGGTTTCCATTTCCTTAACTTTTTCGATTAACCAAGCCTCAATAATAGCGTTTAGGTTACGTTTCAGTTTCCTACGGATATCTCTCCTAAACTTTTTATGAACTACCAAATGGAATGTTCCGTCTGGCTTTTAACACCTTAATGGATTTCTCCGAGATCCAATGTTTACTCGACCCACTAACCCCCTTGCTACATGCTACAGCACCTGTTTCACGAATGGCCTGTGAGGTCTCGGTCCAGCAGCTGTTAGGATCTTCAGGTTGAGGTCTGCCAAGCCTGCTTTCTAAGCTGGTTTGGTACTTATGCTTTACCAGTGGTATAGCCAGTTTCTCAACAGCCAGTCGATGGGGTCGTTGCTCGGCAAAACTAAGAGCGAAACGACAACTTACTAACACATAATCTGAATCCATGTGTGTGCTCCGATAAGAACGACAGCCCTGAATGGAACCCCGCCAATTATAACTAAAAACCATGTAGTTTACCGGAAACCAGGCCTGATTCGAAGAGGGTGGGCGCCAAGTATAACACTGATGTGCACGATATCTAAAATTGATGTTGACTAAAAATAACTTAAGCTCAGCACACAGTTGTAACAGTCGTCCGCCATTACCCGACCGATGTGATGCTACCCCAAACCTGCCATCTAAACGATACTCGGCCCCACTAAGGCGTTCATATTTCCAGTCAAAATGACTATATGGGCACCATGTTTCTAACGATGGAGAGGGACCAGATCGGAATAAAAAGCGTCATTGGTGCTGGTCTTTCCACAGTCGGTTGAGGCATGAAGATACGTAATGAAATTATTTCTGAAGGTTTTGAATCTAGAGCTGGCCTTTACAGAACCCGTCCAGTGGACGGCACAAAATCTGCTGGTAACAGGAACCCAATCTACTAGTACGACTGCGGTCGTCGTCCTGGGGACTTTACTTATTCCAGCTTGACAGGTAGCCGTGGTTGTGGAGTCACTCGAAGTGTATAAGCAGTTTCGGTAGACAGTGCGAGTGCGAGCGTTGAAAGCACCTGTATTAATTTGCATTCTAGGTCTAAACATGGGACGGTGGAGGTCTGAGGCTGAGTTGTAAGTCCTAGGACTTACCGGCACAGTTTTATGATTAGCCATATCTCTTATGGGATCTGCAGAGTGGTCATCAGAAATGAGGTTCGGGAGTGGCCTGTCTCTCTCCTTGTGACTGTTTTGCACGTAACGTCTTGGCATTCCAATAACTGCGGTCGATACAGCAACAACTTTCCACCCCTGACTACCGTTTTTCCGGCGACTATCTGCTGACCTTGCCAGACATCTCTGAAAAGACGAGATCAATGTCAAGTTCGGTAACATCTGTTTCTAACACTGGTTTGATTGCCGTACTGGATATATCATAGAATGTCATCAACCACGGCGAGAAAACTTTCGGAAGCAATGGTATACTCTTTGGTCCACGTATAACCGCTCCTTCTGCTAGCAATGCAGGAAAGCTTTTCAAAATCTTGGGTAATACTTTAGCGCAAACGTGCACTAAATGAACGCTTCCCAGGTATACGCAAAAGGTACCAGACGCAAAGAATACGAACAATTAGAGGAGATCAAGCGTATATTATATAACAATTACAGTAGGTCTCAACTAGTGCTAAACGATACCGATACGCGAATGTAACTAGGGAGATTAAGGACTCGACCGTCGAGCAAGCCGGAAGAGTGGGTATGACACTACTGGCGCGCATTGGCCGACAAACTTGCTAACAAACAAACGCGATGGCATGCAGCAAGCAGACCGTAGACAAAGATCATTAAGATCCGATGTGCAATGTGAACTAAGATTTGGGAAAAATTTCACAAGTCTTACAGCAGGCAGATCGAGGTTATCTCCAGGTCACTATACTGCTTCACTCCAGTAGGGTACTACGAACCTACCCCCCCCTCGATCCACGTAAGGGCAAACTGTGGCCAGCCACCCTTAGCCTGATCTAGTTCATGTTGCACTAGCTTGCGGTTGGCACTGCAATTCTCACGCCGCAGGTGGAGGAATACGAATTCCAACAGTTCCTAACAGGCTCCTACTCAAGCGTCCTATCCTAAGGTGTCGAAACGAATGAGGAGGTGAAAAAATAATGTTTGTGCGTGGAAGTCCTCGGATGAACATGCAAGTGTCATGACAGTGTTCGCGTTGCAAATTTCGATCGACCCCGGATATGAGTGCGTGCACGAAAACGGAAAGCAAGAGGGACGAGTTCGGGCGCACATGTAAATGGTAAACTCACCTGGCAAACGCAGATACATGAACATGCATCGGAACGCCTTTCTTGGCACTTTCAAAAACGGATGCGATCTTTCGTTCTTTTATACGCTCAAACGGGATGGGATATAACAAGTACTAGTGCCCCATGAGACGTCTAGGCCAGTGTACCCTACGTCCCGAACGAGTTACGGTGAGTGCTGGTATCGTCGACGAAGCTGTAACTGCTGCTGATGACAGTGCGTTTGGGCGAGACTGTTCAGAGTCAGTTACCCGCATGGTGGGATGCGGGGGTGGAATGCGAGGATTGCGAAGGCACGAGTTGCCTTTGCCAAACTGCGTCATCTGTGGCGTCGGAAAGACGTCCGGTTGTCGCTGAAAGGAAGGGTATATAATGCTTGTGTGCGCTCCATTTTGCTTTATGGTTCGGAAACGTGGCCTGTTCACAAAGAAGATATCAACAGACTTGCTGTGTTTGACCATCGTTGTCTCCGTCAATTGGCCCATATCAAGTGGACTGATCGCGTGAGCAATGTGGTCGTTCGCCGGCGCGTATTCCGGAATGCTCGGGATGCGAGATCTATTGGTCAACTAATCACGGTACACAGCTTGCGTTGGCTGGGTCACGTACTCCGTATGTCATCTGATCGTTTACCGTACTGGGCATTATATACTGAGACCACCAACAGTTGGGTAAAACCGCGTGGTGGTCAGGCAACAACGTGGTCACAAAATATGAAGACCTTGACTGCTCCATTGAGCAAAGTGGGTAGGTGTCGCCTGCCTGGATGGGGTCCTCGTGATCACTCAAACCGCTGGTTAGAGACGCTATCCGAGATGGCGATGTGTCGCAGTCAATGGCGTACCTGTATTCATACCATTTCTAGTTCTTCCGCTTAGTCTTCCTTTTAGTAACGTTTTCTTCTAGGATATTCCACGTCACTGTTGGGGTGAGCGGCGGCCCGAGCCACAGTACCTTTTGGTCAGGCTCATGGCTGTTATGATGATGATGGTGGGATGCGGACTAGCATCATAAGCTTCTGTTGTAAACTCTCCTAAATGGTACACTAGTTCGTCCGTGCTATCGTAATGCGCTTTGAAGAACTCGGATTCTCGTCCGAGTAATAATTAACACGAAAATCTCGGTCCCACAAAGTACTGCGACTGTCCCAGTATTCGCTCCCAAAACAAGCCAAAAGAAGTGCAAAAAAGAGCTTTGTTCCGCCCCAAATACTTGTGCGACCAAGGCGAAAAAATGCAGAGTACTTATATGATGTGCAGTGGCTAAAAAGAAGATTCCCGAATCATAAAGAATGAATGACATTTACTGGAAAGAATAATTGGGGTCACTACTAGGCACTACGGAGTAAAAAGTCTGACGGGTAATAACTAGCCAAGGCCAGCCTCTCGGTCGCCCTGAGCAGGTCCGCTAAGTAGGACAAAGTCAATCGTTTTTTTCTTTCTCACGGCAGAGGCGCCGTGGGACGGTAACAAGGTGGGCGCCCTAGCAGCTTCCTCAGTCCTTTCAATATAAGCAGGCTTCAATCGGTCAATACTAACCGTGTTCCGAACACCCTCACACTCGATGACATAGAAGCGGTCCTTCCGACGAAGTACCTTGAAGGGACTTTCGTGAGGTCGCTCGAGCGAGCATCGTGAACCGTCCTTTGTCCTCGTGTGTTCATTACACGGAAACGGCGCATTTGCGAAGCAAGCTGCTTGGCGTAGGAAGCGTCATATCGAAGTACAGACGAGAAGTAATCACCAGGAAGACGCGGTGGCTAGTCGTTAGGGAGTTCGTGCTGGAAACGTGGAGGTCAGCCCTGAGGGCCACGCCGAGCAAGACCGTTGGCAGGGTGGTGTGTCCAAAGGATTGTATCGACTGCAGTGAGGGCTACCTTCTGTTGTCGATGAAAACGTTTGACCATGCCGTTTGCAGCCGGGTGATACGCAGTAGTGCGCGTACGAAAGCATCCAAGCATATTCAACGTTTTGGCAAAAGAGCCGCTTTCGAATTGGGAGCCGCGGCCTGTTGTAACGGTGGTCGGCGAACCGTGAGACGCTACCCAACCCTCAACGAATGCGCGCGTTACGGTCTCAGAGCGGACGTTCCTATAGACTGATTATTTAACGTTCCCATCGCACTTACATTCTCTCCCGAAGTTCCCAAACCACCCAACCCATCGTCTTTGGGCAGTTATTTTATTGAACCAGTTAACATGTTACTCAGGTTTATACTCTCTAATCGCAACTTACAGGGACTTTTGTGCCATACGTTTTCATGTGTTGCTCCATGTCTCTTGATTCGTAGACTGCTAGTTTCATCAACGTTCCATACTGTTTTTTTCTTTTCAGAGGGTGGATCTTTATTATCCGCTCGTGTCCACTGGCATCAGATTAGTGTCGGTCTCATTCGCCTAGTGGGCGAAGGTGATGCTTTGTTTGGAGCTGGTGGATGCGGACTTTATGCTGATTATTTCGCGCCATTGGTCGGTGGTATTGCTGCTGGGCTAGAAGCTGGGCCAGGGCGTGGGGGTGAATCATCGATCACGGCGGCTATTGACACACTTTCTCAGACAACCACGAAGTCCATCTATTTGAGCTCTGAGGAGCAGTTTGTCGATTTAGACACCGACCTTTCCGGTTGGTTTAACTTTCTGTGTTTTTGTAATTGTCGACCTGTCTTATTATGGTTTATTTAGCTAAAGTTGTTTTGGTATTTCGTGCACGACTTTGTAAGCTAACAACTTCTACACTGCAAATATGTTGGCAGCGGACAGCCACTCATAATAACGATAAAACGAACTAACTTGTAATCCAGTCGAACAGCAGATATCCGAATTTCGTCACTCAGCTTCTGGCAGCATAGGTTTATAAATTCTTTGCTACTCTTGTCTTATACTTCCATCTTTCACTGTTGTGACCCTTAGCAGTTTGTCATTGCTGTTTGGTCGTTCTTTGGTGTATCCTCGTCGCCCAATTTCCGACTGTGTACTCTGTTTATGGGCAGCTGACCTCTGATTGGACTGTGAAGCAAAACTGACACGAACAATGGCATTCTGGTTACTCCAGTGATGATGATATGATAAATCTGCGTCCGTTGTTGAGTTGCACAGGCTGCTCTCCAGATGATACATTGCCATCGTTTGTGCTTAAATGCGTTACCCGACATATGGAATCCGTGACTTGCGTATACTTGTAACAGCCGATCATCGTTGTCAGTGCCTAGCACAAGGAAAACGGAACATACGAGACTGGAACATTTGTTTACTCAAGGCATAGACGGCCTTTGTCAGTCCGGTGAGCAGTGTTGTCGAAATTTGTGCCTTGCCTTTTGGTCCACTACACTCTGCAGTCGTCAGTCTTCCGTGTCTCCGTCCGTGAATTGGCTTGGCCACCGCATGCCATTCCACTCCACAAGGTAGCGACGATTTCCGTTTAAGCATCCTGTGCACTTCTGCTTGGTTGTGTACGTGTGGCTGACGCCTTCTGTTAAGGACTTTTGCTTGTCGTATCTCGCCAGTTGATCCGATTTCGTTGGGCGACGACTCTTTCGGTCGCTGTGGGCCTTGGCCATATTTCATCACCGCATCGAGTGTTGGGTTAATCGCGCCTTCGACTTTGTCATTTATCACAATACCACCCAGCCACTTCTCTTCAGCAACAGGACCGAGTTTTGTTCATATCAGCAGCAGGCACAACCATGTCCCAGCGTTTGGTTTGTATTAGAACATCTTAAAGAGAGCATCGTTGAGGACGTTCCTGATAGCATCTGAACTGTTAGAGCATATGAATGTGTGGCAAATGAACCAGGTCTTTCCGTTCTTTGTTGACGAGCGCACAGACGACCATTCACTGGAATCCAGTCGATTAAGTTTTGTTGTACCTTAAGGCTAAGTGCAATCCCCACCCCAGTTTGATCGAGAAATTCGGTGTAGTCGTCACTAGAGACCGTGGGATTGGATCGCTGACCCGTAGCATTATCTAAGGGCGAATCAAAGTGGAGGGCAACGTTAGGGTCATAAGGACGCTTTTCGGATACTCGAAGGAATGTTGGGCAGGACAATTTGCTGGCTCGTTTGTAGAAGAGTGTGGTCGTTGAGTGTAATCATGTTTGTCGATTGTTTTGACTTGAGGAGGGAGGGTAATAAGATTTAGAGGAGGAGGAAGGTAGAAATGAGTGGAATGGTCTGTCGACAAAACGACAACTTCTGATACTTCCCGGTCGTTTATATCGCGGAAAGGGCGTGGTCCGAAGGACACCATCCTGAGTCTCCTACTCAAAAGACTGACCAGCGCGGCAGCAGAAGATAGGGTTTTCTTTGGGGACCTGGAGCCACTGATTCAACAGACTGGCTGACTTGACAGTGAGATGCTTGCTGAGCTCGAACACGTAGTGAATAAGACAGTGCTGTCTGATTCTGATCACTGCTACGCACGGTGGTTGTGTTCAAGGCCACATCAGGCTTCTGAATGATACAGAAAGTTCCTTGACCGTGTACGATATTACGCCGGCTGTCACGGTTAGCCGTTGTGCGATCGGAAGAACTCTTTTGTTTGAGGGTACCTTTCCTGACTCGCAAGAGAGCAGTGCCGCAACTACAAGAATAGTTCTACTGTATACTCAGTATCGTGCCTCACTACTTGAGCATTCCTACGCGGTCAGTATTGCGACACAGATCTATGGTTGCAGTTGTTCCCCTTTGGCCTGTCTGACAAAGTTGTATATGGTGGGACCGAAGTCTCAATCACCACAGCCTTCCGGAGTGATGTAATGCACGAGCCTGACCACCACATCAGGGTGGCAGAATAAAGACAGATAAAACCCTTCCGTGATGAAGTAACACAGTATCACAAGTAGTCTTTTTAAATTTACGTTATAAGTATCCTGTTGTTATCCACGATACCACATCCGCGCGACCGTTTATCCTCCTGACAACCTAGCCTAATTTATGAAGGCGGCTCTCTGATATTCAGCGTGAGAACGCTTTGGTGGCTCTGATGTGGTTTTCCCAGGTGTTTACAAACTAGGTATCTGCCGTCATGGATCTTGCGCTAGTGGATAGCTGCTATGTTACTCAAAGTTGAACGCATCTGAAATAGTTAGGACTCGTAACCATACAACTGATGGTTTGGAGTTTATTCACATTACTCCGTTGCAGATTAGTAAGCTCCGCCTGTATGCCTAGCTGAGTTCATTTGTTTTCAGAAGATCGTTTGAACTCGTGGTCTGTCGTCTAGATAACGTGCTCTCCAGTTCCACTCAATCCATTTCTATCAACTTTGGTCAAATAATACTAACTACCGGCGTAACTGTTGGTATTGACCTCGGAACTGACAAGGAACCATCGCTTGCCTGCTTTTTACTGTTCGCCTTTCGCCATTTCATATTTTGTTCACTGTATTTCCGATGGTTTTGATCGATGTTCAGTTTTATCTTGTGTTAATGAAGCCTGTATTCTGCTTGAAGCGCATTTTCTGTGTATGTAATCAAAGTCTGTAGTGTTCGTTTTGAGACCATACTTCTGCTATTCATTGTTTTTCTTCAATGAATATCCTCAGACGAACACCCGCTTCAACAACCACTTAAGTGTATATCATCCTATCTTTTCAGGAGGTGACGCAACCTTCGGTCAACTCACTTTGGCTGTTCAGCGCATTCCTCTTCTGCGTCCGAACATTACTGACCCTCGGCTGCTTTTGGCGAATACGTTGCATCAGTTAGCTGCCGCTCTGCCTGGAAGAGTAAGTTTATTCCGTATGTACTATGCCTTTTTCATACTGGAATGTTATTCGTGTGCTAATTAAACACGTTCACTGAGTGCTTACCAATAACTTGTTTGTTTACCTAGGTTGGGCCCATTTTGAACGCACGATTGGAGGTCCCAGTTGTCAAATACCTTCAATCCTGCTTGGATCGAGCTGGAGTGGTTCTACCCTAACGCATTTTCGCCTATTCGATTGTCTTCATGAATCAGCCTCTACCATACTGTTATTACTGAATTTCGGAGATTTTCGACGTCGGTCGTTAGTGTTTTGCATTTTTATGTTCGCTTCACTCAGATCACGCAGTCTTATGTTTCGAGATCTATCGGTTCTGATGTAGGTACCAACATTGTCTCTGGTTTAGTTTTCGCCGATATCGATACAAATATATTTTTACGGAGACTATTTTTTTGTTTAATACGGGTTAATGGTTCACCTTGTCATCCCTCCCTCCCCTCTCAGAAACCCGGTTTATTTTGTTTCTCTCACAAGTTCATCACTGGGGGCTCTAAATCGCTGGTTGCTTTTGAGGAAATTGATGAATATTATTGGAAATTTAAAACAGTTCATTCCCTTCAGAAGTTTGAACAAAACAGTTGGAACACGAAAACTGGTAGATGCAAGCACTTCGTATTAACTCATTAGTACCAAATTTACAATGACATGAAATGGTTGTTTTATACCGAATAGTTAGGGGTTTAGGGTGGATAGTCAGTCGGTGGCTTAGGAACGGTCGCTAGTTCCAGGGAAGGGTCAGATTTACGAGCATTTGTTTCTGAACACACATGGTCGGCTTCAGTCGATTGATTGCGACAGCCCCAGCAAACCACAAGAATCTTGGATTGGAGTGACGTAATAGTATGCTGAATGCACAAACTGGGTCGATAACGTGACCAGTGGTTAGGACTTGTCTCGCGACTGCGGACGCTGGTTGCTTGCGTGTCTCAAAGACATCGTCGTTCTTCTGTAATACAGAGTTCTGCACCTATTTAGGCAAATGTTCCTTCATTCTGGAGATCAAACACCTCTCGGTTCTGCTTATGGAACTTTTTTTGCAGTTACATGTAAATCGGTAGACAATGTGAGGTGATACCGACTGGCTGGTCTCCTTTGATTGAAGGGACAGGCAGTTTCTGGGTCCGAGCTAATATACAGAATTCCGCTGCGTTAAATGTTCGTCTAATCAAATTAACTAGTCTTTGAATTGTTTGATGCATGCTATAATCACCTTTAAAAGGCAGTTCTATGTAAACCTTCTTTTCCTTCACTGTGACCACCGGCTCGGAAGGTGGTTTTTGGTCTACTATGCCTATCTATGAACCTTTTCGGACACCCATTAGATTGTAGTACAGAGGTGATTAAGTTTGATTCCTTTGCAAGACTGTCCTGTGTACAGATTCGTCTTGTTCGCGTGAGTAGTGTATTTACTAATGCGCGTTAATGATTGGCCGGTGTAAAACTCCCGAAGTTCAGGTATTGACCGGACTACGTGGAGTTCTTATAGATAGTTATTCCAATAGAACCATCTTCTCGGCGCTTTATGAGTATATCTAGAAACGGCAAACATTTATCAGCCTCCAATTTACACGTTACCTTCACGTTTGGATGACAACTATTTAAGCGTCGCATTGGAACGACTGAATACTAATGTATCATCAACATAGTGTTTGTAGTATGACAGATTTATTATGTCTGCAGCTAACTCTTGCTCAATCCTTAACATGAAAGTCTGTTAAGATGGGCCCTAGTGTGCTTCCCATGGCCACCTTATCTATTTGGCGGTAGCACTGATCAAGTGCATAATAATAAGGTTTCCTTCAGAATATCGCTAGGTAGAAGTAGAGTAGTGTGGCTTGTTTCGACAAGCTCACAAATATAATGAATCGTCTCGTGCAGTGGGACATTTGTGAACGATTTTTGTGGTGCTTTTCAGAGGATTGTGTAAATTTTTAAAGCTGGAGACTCAGTCTATCCGGATCCAGTCGGTTTGTCTGTTTCGTCGTCTAATGTCTGTTGATCCGCAAGGTAATAATTGAAAACGTAGTGTGGAAGTTGCAGCAGAAATCTGACGGGTGTCTGAATTAAAACGGCTTTTTGATTTAAGTATCAGACGCATACTCAGGCTGCCTTTACATATAATTGTTCAAGTTTTGCCTACGTGCCCTGTCCGAGCATCTACTTGCTCAGAGTGGACGAATGTATTGCAAGTGAAATCTCGGTAACTGTCACCTACGTGACATTTAATGCTTGCCGGCAATTTGTCTCGTCACCATTTATCAGCCAACGGTGTATATGTTCTTCAACATACCGTACGTGATGACAGACAAAATCAAAAAACGATCCTTGATACTGAGAAGTGAATACGTCCACGCAGAGGTGTAGTGAATCGAACTCGTGTACTGTACTTCTCAAGTGTCACCTAATCCATCTTAGCTGCATGTTTCATTTCGTTCAGAATTGTAACTAAATGATCAGTTCAGGTGACTACAAGATGTCTATAAACGTGGAATGCGTTATGAAGCGAAGGCTCCTCGAGACAAACTGAATACCGTTTAAACAACGACTTACAAGGTCAGTAACACATTGACGGTGTAGCCACCGTAATCACTAAACGAAACCGTTAAGCACCTTCCGTTCACGTTCGCTGATGGTTGTCCTGTACTCATCCCAATCATGTTTTACATAAACGAGTATCCAATGAAGCTTGGGAAACGCAGCCAATGGTCAAAGATTGATAAGGAAGTACGTGTGTTGGTGCCTAGTCGGTGTTTCTACTAGTTTGATCCCGTCATTCGTTGTCGGCTATCAGGGTCTGTATGTCAGGATAGGGTTTGCAATCGTCTCGAACATGGAGTGAAATACATCTTATATGATTGTTTTCAAAAGTCTGTTGACATCCCATGGTTTTTTGTATTTGCTTATCCGAAGCATTTCCCACCAATAATCGGCGGTTCGATCAATCTAACGATTCTAACAAGCGTTTTAGTCTTAACAATGGTTTGTACTAGTGGAATTTTGCACAAATAAATGCTTGAATGTGCATTTGCTCTGAGGAGCAGTTTGTCGATTTAGACACCGATCTTTCCGGTTGGTTTAACTTTCTGTGTTTTTGTAATTGTCGACCTGTCTTATTATGGTTTATTTAGCTAAAGTTGTTTTGGTATTTCGTGCACGACTTTGTAAGCTAACAACTTCTACACTGCA
>LUCH01004137.1:9039-32807 GCA_013368495.1 Paragonimus heterotremus | reverse complement strand
ACTGTAGAGGTGAGCGGCGGCCCGAGCCACAATACCTTTTGGTCAGGCTCACGGCTGTTATGATGGTGACGATGATCATTAAAATCGACATCCCGATCGGCCGACCAACTGACTGTAAGATGCACCACTTATTGTGGTTCATCTTCAGCGGTAACATACACGTACAAACTGATAGAGTGGGAACGGGGACAACGTTGGGATCACTGTTGACTGATATTTTCATAGAATATTTGAATGTACAATGGCCAACATCATCGTAGACCAAGTGTTTTTGTTTTACCGCAGTTGACTTGATATAGTTGACATCAAGGATTCAGCTGTTAACGTGAATTCAACCGTGTACATCCGTTGGTTAATTTCATTTAAGAACTGGGATCAGACGGTTTTTCCATTTCTCGGATGTCACCCAACGTAAAAGGACTGACGGAAGTTCGGAAAAATTCGTTTGTCGCAAGAATATTTGGCCGGCGTAATTATTACGGATTTACTAACATGAAGTACAAACGAAGACTGGTCAAATGTTAAGAAAACTCTGCTTGGTAGATGCACCGGATCATAGATTCAAGTTTGCAACGGGTACTTTACACTAGAATGGCTATCTAGATAACTAAAAATGTTGGTCAATTGCAACAGTACATGGGATGGATGGCGAAAAACTCACTTTCGTGCAATTGCAGTTCACACAGGAAACATTCGCTAAATCTCCAACGCCTCACTTAGTTAGTTCTTATAAAAATAAATGCAACGCAGCCAGGGCGAATAGTTCATTAAACGGTTCTCCGATAAACACTATATTTTGGTCCACAACCCATTTACAATTATTTACTTGTTCGTCTATCAGCCTAAACCAGTTGTGCAATCCGGTACTTGTTTAAAAGAATCAGCGGGCCGCAGCCAACATAGATCGAGACGGATAAAATAACGTCGATCACCTGGTTGACAGCAAACACCAAGTTGATGTGGGTCGATCAAACATTGTTCTCAACGGAGCTCCAAGGGATCGAGCAACATTAATTTAATGAACGCTGTCCATTTCTGAGGCCATCATTCTAAGATTATGCAATCTAATCTTGTGTAGACAGGAGAAATTTGTTGAATCGGCCCAGCCGCCTTAACGAATAACTGACTCACCCAATCCATAACACCTCACTACCTTCAACAAACATGAACGAATAAGATGGCAGCAGGAATTTTGGCTAATACCAAACTCGTGCGTACGATAATTTTATAGTCATAACGGTCTGATGGGAATTTATTGAAAACATGCGCTTACAACACTGCTCAATGACCTGATGACAATTTTTGGAACAAAGCCAACAAACACTACATATCGTCCTATGTTGGAAAGCCTAGTCTTTTCTCAACAAAGACATGAGCAGAGTCACTTTGTTTGATCATCTTTATATGCAGCATTTAGTCTACATCAAGTGAGATGAGTGCTTAAGCAGAGCTATCGGTCATCAGCGTATTGTTCAAAAACTATTGAATACGCGAACAACCAACACAAGTGCACAAAGTGTGAAGGTTGGACCGGGCGTGTTCCACGTCAACTGAACGCCGGCCACAGTGAGCATTGCATACTACGATTACCGACAAGGTGCCAGAATAATAACATTGCAACGAAGCGTTGGATAAAAAAGAAACAAAATGCTTACCCGGTTGGGGACTCTATGCTCATTCAAATCGCCAAATGCAAACGTTTTCCGAAACCACAGTCTGCCTCAGTTAGCAAAGAGACTTTGTTCAAACCATTACTATGTGACTCGCTCAATTAACTCTCAATATTATTGTTATTGCTCTTTGGTTGATAGAATTTCTCTTCTAGAATGCTCTCCAGCACCATTAAAGCGAGGGATGGATAAAACCTCACGATCATACCTGATCAGATTTACAGTCGCGTACGTATAAAAGACAATGTTTACAGAAAATGGTCAATTAATCACAGATATACCAAGCCTTAAACTTCCGATCTTGATGTGTGCCGAATCCTATTCCCAAACATAATGACAACCACCGCAAACAAATAAAATGAAGATTGAGCTCAATAATCCAACAGATTGTCATCAAATACCACAAGTTATTGATGAGTAGTAGAAGATTTCAGTCCAAACAGCGTGAGGACATGCTGTTGCTAATAACCAACTGGAAAGGAACGTTTCACCAAGCTGTCATCCAGTTTGATGGCACTCCAACAGAGCTCAGTCACTCAGACTAGGTCTTCTTGATCAACCGACAGTTACATCAGGTAGGTTGACCGTGTGAACAACGACACGGTCCGTCATAAGGCGCCGATCAATAAAGCGGAAAATAAAGGCGCACAACCGACAGTTTGGATCCTGCGTTTAAACGGTGCCATAGAACACCTGTAACACTCCAGATAGTATTTCGTGAGATAGAAATAAATACAGGGAGGTTAAGTAACTATGCGATCACAAAACTCTTGAATTCATGCGAGGGATCGCCCGTCAGATGGAAGGGAGGAGTAACCAACATCACGACTGGTTGGAAACGCCCGCGATGGATGCACGATATCAAAAACAACAGTGCACTTTCATACACATCAGACTGTAAAATTATACATCATCTCATCTGCTACTGCTGAAGTCGACAGTAGTTAGAGCCACAATATCAACCCACCGGCGCATAGTTGGCAATACATGTACGTTCCAGATGGGCGCAAATACCCTGGTCTACGGACATCAACGCACGAAACAAACGCGCATGAGCCATGAGCAAATGGTCCAACTGTCTTACGGGTACTTAGGGAAAAACTGAAAAGCGGGTTAAACAAAAAACCGCAACAGAATCTCGAAGGTCATCTGCTGCTTGCGTCCACATCCAAGAGACAGCTCTTGTGTTACGTATTATGTTTTGTTTTTATCCAAATCAAATCAGTGGCGTCTACACAGGACAATGGTATTTAGATAACTAAATATTTTCGCAGAATCCGTTTAAGCCTGCTTTTTGGAAATACCATCTTCGCAAGGCTTCTTCCAAGACCGACTGACAACAACAACGTAATCATGAGTCCCAATCAGCTTAGGTGGACTGATTTGTTTTGCCAAGTTTACAAGTGGATACGAGGTGCATCGAAGAATCATGGACAATACGATGCGAGCAGTTTTCGAGAATCAACGAAATGTCTTTCACCTAAAGTGCACTCAGCTAATCCAGACTGTAAAAAATGCAGCAAGCTGTGTGTAAGCAAGTAATAGCTAAATCGAAACAAAAAAGAGCATGACGGACAAAACAAACATTGCACAGATGCTCCAGATGAACACTAAAAGACATTTACTCAGTTTCGGATGAAGAACGCTTGTCTGGAAAAACAATCGAGAATAACTCAATGCTATTAGATAAACGTAGTGCAAACGGTGTAGTAGGAACAGATTTATGAAGAAAAGAAAAACCAGCCTAATTTATAAACAAGAAACAACACCTGTAGGCACCATCCGCAGAGGCTCGTTGGTTCAGGTCCACGACTGGAGCAATCGATGGTCGAGAAGGCAACTGTCCTGCGGAGATCTCCCGACGACCTTGAGCACGTTTAACAGCCATATGGGATTGCATGAATTTTAGACTGAAAGATGAAAATAGCTAGTGCAACAAAAGTAACGGTTTTTGAACACCACAGGTTTCTATTGCTAGTTTACTAAAGCAACGACACAAGTTGTAAGGTAAAGCAAATCACGTGAGGTCTGTGAACTTTAGATAGCAGACACAAGAACGAGGACATGAAATGATCAGAACTTGAACTTAGAGCAGTGTAATTCATAAGTTGGCATTTATACCACAGAACCACATCAAGCCTACAAAAAAGGAACCACAGTATAAAAATGGTTTATAAAAGTCGGTTCTGAAGGAATCGGACAGAGCCTGAATATTTTTCATCTTTCATTAACTGGACAGATGCGGTCCACACTATGACCAGTTCGCACTGACACTAGCAAAAACAGATGGGAGTCGTCAGGACTGCGATGACCTTCAACGCCTACTTTTAAATAAAAGTCTCATGGCTAGTCACTCAGTTTCTTAAGTGAGCGTCGTATTACTTCATGGCAGTGCAAATTGGCCGCCCACGGTAGAAGACGTGAATCGTCTACAGGTAGTTGACCATCGATGTCTGCGTCCAATCGCTCGTATCGAGTGGCACCAACAAGTAAGCAGCAAAGGTCAGGAAACGAGTATTTAGTGGTGATTATCAAACAAATTATTTTGCTCAAACCTTACATTTGCACAGACTTAGATGGTTAAGCCATGTACTAAGAATGCCAGCTAGTCGTTTGTTACACCAAACACTCCTTGCCGACGGTACGACCAACTGGTGTAAGGTGTGGGGTGACCAAATGACGACCAGGCGTGGACAAATAAAATCGTTCACTGAAGGCTAGCCAGTGTAGATCGGCTTCGTCTCCTTTGTTGGTGACTTTGCGGCTCACAGAATCGGTGGCTTGAAGCGTTAAATGGGATGGTGACCGATCGGGCTTAGTGGCGTGAATGTTGTTGTTGTTTGGTAGGGTTGTCTGTGAAGTGAGTGCGTTTAATGATGCAGGGCAGTGAAAGCCGTGAGAAAGCTGTCTTGTTGACGACGTCTTACTTTCAGTTATGATTCGGTTGTTTTTTCACAATGTGTAGACACTTTGATGTTAAAGATTTGAATGGCTATTATTAGTAGTTAGATCGCATCCCCTCCCCTCCTTTTTTCCCTCTACCTGTACAGGGTTTCCTTTTTACTTCGATTGTGTGGCACTTAAACACCAGTGAGAAGTATTGAAGTACCGCTGTCCAGGATGATGATAGTGATGATGATCATTTTGGGTATGGAATATTCATTCTTTCATTCATTCAGTTTTTCCTCAGCATAAACCAGTCAGCATATGCGGCTTAAATCTTTTTGGATAACCGACAACGTAACTCGATAATCCCCCGTTTCTACCAGAATAAACAGTTTAGAGTGTCACCTCCTTTGTAGGGTATTTATATCCAACACAAACAACTTGAAGTTGGGTGGTTCCAGAAAAATTGATTTAGGTATCGACTATGAAAACTGCGGTACGCGGGTAGCGGGACTGCACAGCTGCAACTCCGAGTGGATGACCAGGTAGTAGAGCCACTAGTTATGTTTGATTCAAGTAAAGCGAGCTTAAGGTGGAGGCAGTTCATCATATGCATTATCCCACCAGCGATTTTCACTCAAGGCATTAAGCAAACAGGAAACGATCAGATTGTTTCCTAATTGTATAACCTAAGAACGAGTCGAGGTTTTGAAGCCGGCCGAACAAAGACGCCTGGGGTGATTACTATCCATTTTGTTCATTCCCCGACTAACTTGATGTAGTACCATGATCAATGTGCTTCATAAAATTGATTGTGACGTGAACAGGTCTCACACGCGCCAGGAAGCCTTCACAGTATTATTTTAGTAATGACCAATACATGAGAATCGAGTTTCAGAATGGCGACTGCATTACAAGTTAGAAGAGAGATTACAAAACATCACGTTGTCTATGGAAATTCATCTGTTGTTTGCGAAGCAGACAGAAGGTCACTTTGTAAGATCACTTCATTTTACCAAGACAGTCGAACCAGAACACATATAGACACCGCCCAACAAGTTAATGGTTTTTAAAGATAAATTACATAAACGATATACTGAATAGCAAGTACTCGTAAGAAGTGGTCTCGATGACATCAATCACGCTATGGTGAAATTTTCTGGAAAAACTCACTGAGTTTACTGTTTATCATAACATAATGTGGGGAGAATTTGCACTTAAAATTCCACCCCAATTCACATCGTCCCAAATGTGCTTTTACACCTTCAACTAGGTCCAGTAAAAACCACCTGAATGGACGCACACGCTTTTGCTTTTCTAACGTTGCTTTTTTTTTTTTAGATAGACCTCTATACAAACAGAATACTCTTGTTCCTAAACTAACCACGAGACTGAATTAACAAAACTTTTCAGTCAAAACCAACTGTGCTCTTTGACCAAATCGTCTGCGATTATTGTTATTATTATTACTATACTGACTCAAGCTTGTCGGATTGAAAACTATTCGTTCGCTGACGAAGTGAGTAGGCAAAACCCCTAAAAAACTTCTCTCGAAGTGCGCAGAACAGTGTTCATTTTTGGAAAGAATCTCAAGAGTAAACCGAAAAGGCGCATAAAACAGGAGAGGAAAAATCACCATCACGTGAAGTTAAAACAAAGTATTTAAACTAGAAGGATGATGTGGGCTATAATAAGAATATTTAGTTGATAGTAACAATTCTACTTCTCTACCGCGCGTGACAAACAGGGTCTTTCCTTATGCGATGCTTTATATACAGAAAACGATCAAAGAGGATTTCTAAGTAATCAATCCATGAATGTGCATAGCACGGAATAGATTGGGCTAATACGACCGTTTGTTTGAAAACAAACCTGGTATTTGCATTGGTGCTTGTCGCCAAGGGCCCATAGACACCCGGCGTATCCGAGTCTGTGGTAGCCCAGTTAGCAGCTACACGAAGACCGACAAGAGGTGCGTTCGAGTGTGCATCCGTCAGGGGAGTTCCATCTAGCACATCAAGATCATCGTACAAACTGGTGGCCATGTCGATTGACAGTGGAAACAAGCTGAAATAAATACAACAAGATGTTACATTTAGGGCCGCAACTGATTAGCCGAACAATCGCGGTCAACACACTTATTTAAATGTGTACAGCTGGTGGCCCGTTATTGATTATTGTGATTTCTGAAATGCTAAGTCTGGAAAACAGTAGGCAGTGAAAGAACAGCTGGTTGAATGAGACAGCTCAACGACCGATTACAAAGTCGGCGGAACTACTATACAAACTCAAAGAAACACAGGCCCTCAAAATGATTTTGACCAAATTATCACCCCGGTCAACTGTGTGCAGTGGGCACGCGCGTAGAAAATGGCAGGTCGACCATGTAAATCATATTCGCGTACAAAAGTGCAAATAATACTCTCTAATCTTATCGTCGCTTTCACAACAGAAGCAACTAACGTACAGTTGACACGGATGCTGGTCGACCTAGTTGAATTCGTACCGGACCACATGAGACTTAGTAGAAGCAACATTGTGCCATACAACAACGAGCATCTGGCTTGATATCAAATGTTCATCTAGACAGCATAAAGCAGGGCCAAGTTTCTTGGCACCAAACGCAAGGAACGATTAACTTTTCAATCCATTTTATCAACACTCCAGCACATCGGCATGTAGTGAACTACATAAACAGGTTTGCGGTATGCAAATTGTTCGAATATATTTCCGATTTGTGAATTCGTCCCAGTGATCCAATTTAGCGATTTTCAAGGTCACTAAGTTTCTGCTGTCTGCCGTCTGATCAGAATACAACAGTGAAATCGAAAGCAAAATTTATTCCATTTTCACATTCGCCACAGACGTTTCGACCTATCACGCCAATACCCGTGGGCATCTTGTTAGCGATATTATAACAAAATCACAGACCGATCAACTGTTTAGATGAAGGGGCACGATCGTAAAAAGCCTAAATTATACAACTTAAGCTCCACTGCAAACCAACTCAATAACTTAAACGATTCAATGTAGCCTGTAAGTTGTTTAACGCCAAAGTGAGTGAGTCATCGTTCAGATGCTCAATAGGCCGGTAAGCCCAAGTCTGATAAACCTAACTGAAGTATTATATACCAGATAATATGAATGGAAAGTGAACAGTGGACTTCCATAACAAACGTCATTCAAGATGGGCAGTCTCCCTATGATCCAGAAACGTAGCTTATTCGTGGTAAAAATATCAATAAACCAACTATAGTTGATCATCCTTCTCTGAGCTAACAAGTCCAAATCAATTTGGATGATCGTGAGAGAAATGCAACTGTTCACTAATGAGGTTATTTGGTTATGTACAAATGCACAGACTGCAATGGGTTGATTGCGAACGTCGTAGGTGTTGATCATATCACACGATAAGGAGAAAACCATCAATAGCTGGGTGAAATCACAAGATGATGAAGTATGAACATCTTGACCGTTCCGTTGTGTAAAATCTGTAAATGTCGCCTATTCACTGGTGATCACTCAAATCGCTATCCGAGCTGCATTTAATTGAATGCTCACATCTATAACGTTCCTAGTTCTGTTTAATTCCAACCGATCTATTTTGGTTTTAATAGATTATTGGAGAATATCCCATAACTATTGCGATCAACGGTCGTTTCAGCAGCGGAAACGTCTAAGGAAGCTTGTAGCCATGAGATTGAATGAACATAACACCTGGTAGGTACAACTACCTATCAATACTCATCCCATTAGCATGACTAAAATGCAGGCAAAGCCTTCGAATAAACACTCATCTCAGCGAATACTATTAACAACCAATAAATATTGATCGTTAAATAAATATAACGATAATGACCAGGTGTCTGACACAAGGCGAAAAAGAGCGATGCGCCCGAGAAAAAGTCAGAAACTGGTCAATTCCCCCTTTGATTAGTTCTGTTTCCATGTTTAAAGAGCGGATACACTAAGGGATCTATGAGTACCATGAAATTGAAAGTGGCAAGGCCAACACATCCATGATTGTCACCTAACATCTTGTTTATGGATGGCAACTGGCCAAACAAATGTGCGAGTTAGAAGCTGATGTGTAAGAAATGACAATTTAAAACCTGAGATTGCCCATTACCACAACTCGGGCAAAACAAAATATCCCGGTAGCACATTCGTGGGACAGACGCCATTTTCCTGTGACTCGAGTCAAGGGAGTTAGCTGGTACGCCCAAAGAGATCCAAAGTAAGCAGGTTATTCAGGTGGAGTGGACAAGAAAATAAAACAGAAACACTGCATTGAAGTCTCAACATGACGTAAGAGCCAACACTCAGAGGACTTCTGACCAAGTCGAGTCGATAGATCACGATGTCCGGAAATTAATGAATCAATAAACAGGACAGATATGACACAGATTGAGCGTACACCTAAGTTCTGGTTGACATAGCCACGCCACAATGATGTAACATGACCGTTCGCTGACTTGACTCGATTAGGATATCTGTAGGTGTAAGCTTATGTATAGTGTTGAGACGCCAGTGCAATGGTTCCATTTCTGCTCACAACCCCACTATGTCAGCGTGACCTGTTTGGCTTAGACCAATCTGGGATCACTCTAAACTAAAATCGAGTCCGAACCAAGCGACACATGGACAGGGCGAACTGTTAAGGTCTAGTCCCACTGCATGCACAAATCAAGTATCCGGTTAGAACTTAACTTCAAAAAATTAACAATCAAAACGACGGTATTGATAAAGAACACAAATCTTACATTGAAACATTTTATTTGCACATTGCTTTTCCCGAAACGTACATTGGCCAACAGCTCTTTAGAACATAAAGAGAGAAACGCTTGCCTGTGCACACTGAGGCTTGGTCGTGCACTCATTCACAGTCGATCAATCTATACAAAGTTGAGGACCCGTTACCACTAGTACGGGCGGCAAAGATGGTGATATGCGTCCCCATGGTTGAAATACATGTAAACAGGTGACAGTCAAAATACAAACGTACACACATCACGGTTAGTGAGTGCAAAAGATTGACTAGAAGGTTGATGAACTGGAAAACCACAGCTGACAACTGAACACCGGTAGAACTGAGATCGAGTGACAGATAGGAGAGAATACGCGCCGGTGTTAATCACACAATGAATACACGTTAGCGAAGATTTGCACCCGATACTAGGCCACCCGCTTGTTCTTCAAGCATGACCAGTTGATTGCAAATACCAGCCAATCAGCAGTTATGATGTATGCAACAGAAGCGAGGAAAGGACCGCGGCGTCATTCAAATTCCGTTCGCATATTCACCTTCGAACGTGTGGAGAATAAATAGAACTGAGGTGACTAGAACGAAAAGATGGAAGTAACACGTCTGACCAGAGCAAATACGACTGCTTCCTCAAGAGACAGTTCAAAGTATTAACCAAAGCAAAAATCACCATTATTATCATCATCATCATCACTGTACGGATAAAGGTTGAAAATTGATTGAATTCTTGTTGTATGTTGTCCGAGCAAGCGCACGGCAAAAGCAGATAGGAGAATCGCAGAAAGATAATGGAGATGAAAATAAATGGTGAGTGTACAAGTCATGGAGTGAAAGCGAGACACAAGGCGTGGCGAAAACAGTGTATCATTAAACGTACGTGAAAGACCAATAGAACGGTAGAAAACTGAAAGATCATATAGTTCATCGAACGGAAGCGCAAGCGAACGTTTCTCATAAGCTAGACATAAACATATAACCTAAAAAAACCTCAGCAAGACACAGTACATCTATACAGATATTTCGAACGTGCCATCAGGAGAAGTCATGTCTGAGCTTGGGGGCCAGTTAGAATTAGAGTCACTGGAGACGATCGGAAAGGGGATGCTCTCAGTACGACTAAATCCAGTTGGTTTGGCACACTTGAACGAACGATTATGCGGAGGTAAAGGAGGTGGACCAGGTTGAGAAGAATAACCAACGCCCTGACGAGAAACGGCAACCTGTGGGGTGCTGATTGGTCCCACCGTAGTTCCGAGCGAATGGTTTACCATGGCTGGGCTAGAAACCATAAGACGATCAGGAGGCGAGGCAAAATAGCACGTCCCATCGGGCATTTGATAAACTTCCTGACCACCTGACCGCGCAGAGTTAGTGAAAACATTGGGGTTCAGTGGAGAAGAGTCTCCACTTGGGCGATACTTTGCACCGGATTTTTGTGAATACTGTGAACCAGTAGGAGGTAAAGCATGTGGCGGCACTGTCGGAGGTGATGTCGAGAAGGTCTGAACTAAACCAGCATAATTCGAATGTGGGACAAACGAACGAACGCACGTTGGCATCTGCACAGTTAATAATTGTTGTTGATGGCCACCAGAAGAGCGTGCAGACATCCTGTGTTGCATCGAATGCGGAACAATCGAATAGAACGGCGATCGCGGCTGTGATGTACCATGAAGGTGGGCAGCCCGGCGGGTCGACCCATGTTCCGTTTTATTTCGGCTTTTTAGGGAAGAGGGGAGAACTTCGGTGGGAGTACCCGTCGGTGACATGTTGGTCTCCGGGATAGACACTGCACCAGCAGATTTAGACCTAGACTTTGGAGAAGGTGGCTGCATTTTTGGATTAGACAAATAGGGATCTACAACCATGAAACGCGGGGACAAATGACGATCTCCGGTTGATTGTACAAATCCCGGAGGTGAGCCAATTGGATAATGGGATAAAGTCACAGAAACATGCGGCTTTTCACGTAAATTGCACAACGATGAAGATGGTCGAGCTGTGGTCATTTTGGTAGACACAGGAACTCCACTAGTCGCAGTGGATTGCTGAGCCACAGACCGACCCAAACCCACGCCACGGGCATGTGCCGAATGAGCTGCTGGGAAGCCCATGGAAAGCTGCGCCGTCGTCGAATTTTTAGCTGGTCCCCACTGTGGTTCATAAGTTGCATAGATCAAATTGGACGGCTTGTGAAATTTGCGTCCTCCGGCCAAACCCACAATACCGCCATCCTGCTGCATGAGAAGAGGAGTGGACTGATCACCTGACACAGACAAATAGCATGCACCTATTTGCGTAGGGGCACTCAACCCGGTGGAACATGTGGGAGGATAGTTTCCGTCAGGTACCATCAAACCAGAACTAGGTCCACCAACACCAGATTCCATCAGTTCGTAGGCAGCTTCACCTCGAATAACTGCCGAACTGTGTACTTTAGGTGTCGTTCCATTTGCGGAGACCTGGATGGGAGTATGTACGGGGAAATTAGAGGTCGGGACCACAGGACTTGAATTGGGCAAAGATCGACCAGGAGTTCCAGGGGAATTATCTGATCCGGTCACTATCGAACGTTCCATCGCTTCGGACATACTAGACACCTTTGCGTGTGATGGGTTCATCAGATCTTCCGCATTGTCCGGTTGAACACTAGTTTCGTTGGAGTTTGGTTGTGCTACACCAACTGATGTGGGTATCTTGGAGAAATCAGCGTCTACAACTTCTGTCACAAACTGGTTGCAATCATCCACGTTGGAAGCGTGTTGCTGTATCAGAGATGAATAAATAAATAAAAAGAATTAGTGAATTAAGTTATCATTAGGATCCGGAACAAACGTATCAGTTAATAATTATCACTCAAAATGTTTGCACACATTAGTGAAGTGCTCGTTTCCTTATTTTTTTTAACGGTTATCAAGTCCAGAAATCGTAAAATCTGTTTAAAAAATACCCCTAATGGGACAGAACAATTAACGTCGATAAAGAAAATTGACAGAATATTTTACTATGATTTACACCGGTTTTAGTACAAACGGTGGAAAAATCTCGTTACCAAAATGTTTTTTTTATGTAGAAACCAACAACCAACCATTTAGTAGAGGCGAGGAGTAAGTCAACGTTGTTGCTGTCACAACGTCGCAATCGTGTGTAAAGAGGGACAGCTGGTTATGGCAAACCTGTATTACATAATCAACTTAACATTAGTACGGTTGATGCAAACAGAAGCAGCTGTGATCCCCCCCCCTGTGGGAAGTCCGAATAAGTGTCTGTAAACTGGATAAGAGCCCATGCTACGAGTCACATTTATTGTGACTACACCGTGTAACCAGATAGGCTGATGATCTCAGACTCCTTCCGACAGACACGTAATATTTTGTATGCCGACAAGCATCGACGAAAACAGAACGCATACAATGTCTGATATTGGAAATACCATCAGAGTGACGCTTCGATTTCACTTGTATCAAATTGAAGTCAAAGAGCAAGGTTAAAAAAGACTAGGAAAAAAAAGGAAATTAATGTGGCGAAACCCGGTGATCGATAGAGCAGAGCTGAGTAGCTGGGATTTTGAATGTTATACACTGAATACTACTCACATTTCAGTGAAGCTTTCGTATTGGGACTGAGTACTACGATTGTTACGCAAGTCCGCAAATAGACAAAGTGCCCATTTGACGCTAGCAAATAACTAAGGTTGATCAAATGAAACAGAGGAAAACAAGAAGCAAAAAGTGAGGCAATGAATGCGACAACGACGAAAGGAAAAACCCTTTGTTCAGCTTCACATTTCACGTGATTTTGACATTTTTACTGTCTTATTAGAAGCATGAATAATAGCACTTAAAGATGGGTGCGATAACATACCAAAATCTTCGTTGCTGGTTATACAGTGCAGCCATAACTTTCAGTGAATCCAGTCAACGTTACTCCGCATCTTCTGGACCAAAGCATAGGGAAAGGAGGTAGAGCCAACTGAGGTCAAACGTAATGCAGATTTCCACATGTCCCTACGTAAACCATAGTTCGCAAGCGTGCTGATTATTCCAGCCATACTCCAGGAGCACAAACAAGTCGCGACAAGTTAGGCAAGATGGCGAGGCCATAAGTTTGGTAAGCATGGGTTTCCAGTACATGTTTCTGTGCTTTCATCAATGGTCACGTGATGCTGTTATCACACGCGGGTAGTGCTCCGTATACAACGAATGTCTAAAACAGATAGCCTACGAATATTTACACAACCACAGCGCACTACTGCGCGCACAGTAGTGCTGTATACCCTGCAGTACAACGATACACGAATGTTACGTCGGCGCTGTAAGTAAGTCGGGTTGGCGAATGCCAGGCGAACTTTAGTGATGCGTGTGAAGAAGTCCGCTTCAACGAGACCACCGGCTGTGACTGGACTGCTACAATCAGAAGAAGTTGCAACTAAACCCAGACTGAGTTCACGCACAGGGCACATGCCAACTATATCGTGATAAAATTGATCCCCGGAGGTGTCGAATCGGTAACGGGTGGCAAATTAACCGTAGGGCTTGAACAAACTTCTTCTGAGTGCACAAATGTGGATCGTGCAACCGATTTCCGATCGCATCCACGGTGGCCAGAATACGATATTTCTCTTCCGGGTTGACGACTAGGTAAGCGGTAAACCATACAGTTCCTAAGGAAGGATGGCCATCATGCCCGATTCTTGATATATGTAATTCTCCATATCATTCGATGGCACAGTGGCTAACAGAGTTGCTAGAACCCGCTTGGAGGAACATCGCAGTGCATTCGCTAAAAGACACGTTTGGGTTCGTCGATGTTATCCGGCCGTCGAATGTGGAAAACAAGAAGTTGTTTTCCGTCGATGTATACTGTCTGTTCACGAATGTACCACTTGTAGAAATCGTTGATTGTTTTGTGGGTATATTCGTTCCGAAAGTATAGGTGTGGGCTTACCCGAAGACACGTTCAAACAGCTGATATTAACATGCACGCAGAATGTACCACTTCAGATTGATAGGAAAAGGTACAATCAGAAAAACGGCGTTGCGATGGTGTCACTGTTAGGCCCACTGTTGGCAGATATCTTCATGACAATGTTGGAAAGGACTACGATTCGTGGGATTATTGGCAATAGCATGTTCTGTAAGAGGTACGTGGACGATATCATCCGCGTAGTGGACGAAACTGTGGATCTGGATAGCCCACTTAAGGCCGAAAAAGATGGACGAATATCCTTCTTAGATGTGCCACTGAGTCGTCGTGCAGACGGTTCAGTTCAGAGAGGTATTCACAGGAAGGGGACATGGGACGGCTACGTACCCCTTAAACAGAAGAGAAACCTCGTTCGTAGTTTAACATACAGAGCTATGAGGATATGTACTGATGACCTTAATGAGGCAAAAATGGCGTTTTCACGGCAGATATTCGCAGAGAACGCTTATCCTGTAAACTTCATGGATAGATATATGAAATTGACAGAACCGAAAGTTAAGCTCCCATATGCGGAAAAAAAGTTGGTTTACATGATGCTAGACTACAAAGGCGAGGCGTCGGCTAAACTTTTGACTCGTAGAATGAGTAACGCAATTGAAAAGACCTACAGTGCGGCACAACTGCGATTCTCGTTCAAATCCAACCCGATAGTCCACGTACAGCTCAAAGGTACGTTACCTAAATGTGTGACCGCATTTTGTGTTTACTCTCTCACATGCTCTTGTGGAGCAGATTACGTCAATCGCACAACCAGGAGTCTTTCTCAGAGGATGAATGAGCACCACCCCACACGACTGACTAAGAGCGAAAAGAAGTCCATTTGGAGTGTAATTCTGACGTACCTTGTTGACTCAGGGCACCAAGTCTCATCGGAAGTAGCTTTCCGGCCCAGTCGTCAATTCCGGGAAGTCAAATTTCGTATTATGGACACCGTGGATGCGATCGGAATTCGGTTGCACAATCCACAGTTGTGCGCTCAGAAAAAGTTTATGCAAGCCCGACGATTAACTTGGCTCTCGTTACCAACTTGACAACTCCGGAGGTCAATTCCGTCACCTAATTGTCCTCCAATTCACAACCGCGTGACGTAATTATGTGACTAGCTGCTTCTGATTTTGCTCGGTTGACAACTATGATGATATATAAAATGTTATGCAATTGGCCCGATAGTGAACAACCGAAAGCAGACTGTTCACTAAAACACCTTTTACTTATAATGAACTCATGGAGCTAGTCGAACCATATCGTGATACTTCAACCGCACCGAGAAAAAGAAGAACGAGAACGAGAAGGCCAAGCCATTAACCATCTAGCATCCTAACCGACACAATAGAGAATTAGGTGTACTTCATTCTGTAAATACGCATCGGCCATTACTGTCGTGAAAAAGACTGCACTGTTATGAAAATTGATAATACTATACAGAAATACACCACAATAATGGAACGCGCTCAGTTGCGTGCAATAGTTATCCGTATCCAATTCAGTAAGATTCGACTTGGTAGTTAGTTTAATTCCATACATCCGTTCATGGGTTCCTACGCATAGAATGAGCAGTGATTTTCTCCCCCATCATGTGCAAACTAGGGGAGTAATTCCCAGTATAAGCAATTAACCTTCACATTACTCGCCAGAGCGTGGTTCAGAGTTGAAAATAAAATCAGCTGTGAGGACCCAAGTTCGAAAGACAAACCCGGCCAGCAATGAGTGATCAACCGGTAGGTCCTTTTATTTCTCTAAGGCAAGTCACAATTTGGTCAGCTCAGACTTTAAGCTAACTGGCAGCAGCATCGGCAAAAAGGCGTTTAGTGTATTGGACGATTGGTCGACATTTTTCACATATGGCTCTACCCATCTAAATCTGCATAAACTCAAAAACCGAGTGAATGAATTTCAATTTGAACATCACTCACAATTGATCGCAACTGTCGCATTCCCATAGACTATCCGGTCGGCCTCTTTCGAATGAATTTGTCCCACATTCACTACCAAACATCAACCTCCTAGGCTCATCGTTGCCACGGATGACGGCAACTGAACGCAGACATCGACGGCAAAATGGTCAAAGTCGACTCACGTTTTCTACTGTGAGGATCCAGTTTTCGTAGTGTTAAAACAGCACCGATTTAACAGTTACAAGAGACACGTGATCCTTACTCTTCAGATAGATGCCACTCTGTCTTCCAACAGGTCCCAGATTTGCTAACACCGCCCCAGCCTTGGAAATACAAGAACTCATACTTCCATGTTACGGTCATTGCTGACACTACTTCTTAAGTACACAAGCTCATCAATTTGAAGGATGAAAATTCATCTCTCGAAGTGCACAAAGCACTTTAGTAACTCGAGCTGACATGAATAACCCCCAATAGTTCGTTAACTAACTGTGAATCTGCAATAACAACAGAAGACTTGCGGAAACACTTTGCATTGTGAAGCCACAACGCACACCTCGAAATATCTGGCACAGCGCGAAATGATGGGTAAAATCCTGTTCCTCAGAAAGTGTCGAAGAATAGCATCTTACCGTCAGCACAATCAGGATCAATAAACCTTCCGTGGGTGAGGGGTACATGTTAGTAATCTGTGAGTACGGAAAAGTCCTTCGCTAATAAGTCCGGAAGAAATTGAACAAAACCATTCAAGGTAGTCCATGATGTTGAGAATGCTGGACAATTAACCGCAGACCTAAACCTGAGTTGGAACATGCGCGCGAAATGCAGACAGTAGGTTCAAAGACTTGTTTGAGAACAGCCCACTCCCCAAGGTGTTGATTGACCCACTGACTCGCCCTAACCATGCCAATTTAGAAAAACAGAGACCACTGGCCAGTGAGCGAGACCGTCACAGAACTTCGCGAATGACGGCAATTGGATCAATATACATTCACGTCCAAGACGAAACAATGCCTGTTCTCCACGTATCTGACTTTCTCCGGGCTTAGTGAACCGACGTAATATGAAACCAGCGAGAAACGTGGGTGCAACAAACACTAGACTGATACCTCTATGGTTGGGCTCCGTTTTTGAAAACTGGAATTACTAGTGATAAACACCAATCACAAGGTACCTGTTCAGTTTCACAAATCATCCGCAGGAGTTTTGTCACTTATGATATCAATCTCTTCTCGCCATCCTTGAAAAGAGAAGGAGAAGGCGGAAACGGACTAACAGCCTTGTTACGCCTTCATAACTTAAGCTCCAGTGCCACTTCTGCTTCCGACCGGAGGACCGTCTGGAACGCAATAACTGACCATTCGGGTCTCGTCATCCACATGGTCTGTTTGAGGCCAGTTGAACTGTTCTTCAAAATGTTCAGTCCACCTGCCAAGTCGGCGCGATCGGCTGGTAATAAGTGAATCATCTTTTTCACAAATACAATTACTCGACTGTCAGTACGGCCATAAACTGAGGAAGAAGACCTTCTGCTATTCCCAGATAAAATAGCTCTTTTCATCTCTCTCGACTGTTCGATCAAGTGGTGTTCATCGTATTTGCGCAAGCTTTTAGTCAGCTTGCGTTTTAATTCACAACGGTCAACATATTGAGAATCAGGTGAAACCGAGCGACGCTTGTTCATGAGGTTTATGGATGTGACGGAAATCCAATTCTGTCGCAACTGGACAGCTCTTCCAGAACATATCTCTTCAGAGCAAGCTTTGATAGCTATTGCGATTTGTTCCCAGTGTTCGTTAGGATCCTTCCTCTGACTCGAACTGGGCAACTTGTTCAAAATGTTTCCTGCTCAACGTTTATTACACTCCCCTCACTGGAATGCCCAATAAGTATCATGCATTTATGAGCGTACGTCCTCTGGGTAAACGATAAAACAAAACCTGTACGTACAACAGTATGGTCCGAGTCCAGGTGGTTGCACACAAAGACACGACAGTGCTGTAATTGATTGCTATATGATCCAATTGTGTCCATGGTTGAGAAGCACACAGGTCTCCGTGTAACACGGTGCCTCTCCTTGTGTAGAAATGCGGTGCTCAAAATACAGAGATCGTGAGGGACACAAGGCTGCAGCAGTCTTTCGCCACTGTCGGTGTGTTGTGTCTGAACACCAGACATACCTCCCAACCGCTTCTCCTCTGGAGAAAGACGACCAGGCTGAGCATTCAAACAGTCCGCTAGTACGACGATGTCTGAGTATATGGTCTGATTCAGAAGATCAACGAGAGCACCACAGAACGCATCTTTGGTAACATCCGATAATAATGAAAACACAATGTTTTTGTCAACAGGTCGACAGGTATTAATCGATGAACTGTATCTAAAAACGCACAAGCGACAGTTGAATGGGATCCAGTCGAGCAAACATTGTTCTGGTTTAGAGCTCAGTGCGGTTCCCAACCCAGCTTGACCGCGCGATTCGGCTTCGACGTCACCAGAAACCTTGGGAGAGAAATGCTTGAATCGACAGTTATCTAGAGATGAGCTCAAGTGGATAACGATGCTAGAATCATAGACTCGCACCTCCGACACGCAGCACACATCAAGCTCCAGAATTAAGATAGCACTTGTCGAGAGTGCGGACATCGAAAGCGCTAATGTTCACCAGTTGTCGTGACATCATGCAACAATTACCACCCGAAGGCACATGGAAGGCAGAAAACGTGGGAGGCGAAGTAGAGGAGGGAAAGTCTTTAGGTGTGAATATTGTCACTGTCAAAAGAACAAAAGAACTTCCGACACTTCCCCCTCGTTTATGCCACAGACCAGGATTAACTTGAGCGACCTCACTCGGAGTCTCTGACTAGAAAGTCTGACCTGATACAGGGTTTTCTTCGGGGAACCTACTCAGAGCCAATGACTCAAGAGTCTAGCTCACTTGGCAAAGGGAGAATTGCTTAGCCCGAGGGGGCAGTGAATACGAAATTGATGTCTGATTCTGAGCACTGCTGCGCGCAGTGGATGTACTCAAAGCTATATCGGTCTTTTGGATAATAACAAATGTTTCTCGACCGTATCGGATAATACGCCGGTGGTCACGATCAACCGTTGGCCGATCGGAGTGATCTTTATCTGCGGGTACCTTTTCTAACTCCCTTCTTCCTGATACGGAAGACAGCAGTGCCGCAACTATGGAAATAGTTTTGCTGTATGCCTATCCGATCGTGCCTCGTTACCTAGGCACTCCTTCGCGGTCAGCAGTGCGACATACAATTCTATGAGTGCAACTGTTTTTCGTCTGACTGCTCTTCCTTGTCCCGTCAGACAAGGTTACACTTGGAAAGATCGAAGTCCTTGTCAGCATAGCCCGCCGGATCAAAACAGCATATAACCCTAACCAACACGTCTAGGTGACACTATAGGTCAGGTGTTCTCCCCAATATCTAGATAAACACAGTATAGCAACCTTACCAAGTAATTGTTGCATTCGCTGTAAGTAATAAAAGTTATCAGCGTTCGAAAAACAAGCAAGCAAATTGAAAACAAACTTAGTTCTAAGTGGTATGTTTCAACATAGCAACTAAGGGTCGACACTAGTATCAGTTCATTCGTTCATGTGAGTGGGTTTTGTGATGACGTCTTTCGGTTGAACCAATTTTGTGTACACAACAATAGTGGCGACGCTTGACATGAAGGAGTTTGTTAGTAATAGGTACGTCAAAAGATTCAAGAGTTGCAATCAACGTCCGGCTGCTTCGAAATTTCACAGGTAGGGGAAGATAAATTTTGACAAATCAGTAAACGTCTGGCCAGAAGGAAACAAACAAGGATAGCTAGGCTTTGGATAACTAGGCTTAGCCGAGTAGAATAACAACATCCCGAAAATTTCGGTAGATTAAGAAGAACGTCTGCCACACCAGATTTCGGTATATTTGTTCGTCCTGATCGCGCTGATTGTGCCCTTAAGTTAACACTTTTTACACGAGGTGATAGATTTCCATCTCCACGTATCAAGAGAACCCGCCGAATGAAAAAGAACATGGACACAAACTTAAAAGATGTATGACATGGTGGAGTCACTCTCACTAATTACCAAAAGTGAGCAATATTGCCCGTTTTCTGTGTTCAAGAAGAAACTGCTAGGTAACAACAAAAAAGGTCCGAAATCAAGCAAAACGAGTCATTCTGCGCGAAATTTCCCTTTACGATATCGCATAACTGAACCGGAAACCTGACAATTCACTTGTTGTACGACAGTCAGTTTCGTTGTGAGTAATATACTACTCACGAGTAGTACATTATCCACAGGCAGCATTCAGTAACAAAAGAGCAAGCTCCGAACGCCCAGAAGACGATGGACAAGAATAGACTATCGGAATAGTGTATACACACTATGGCAGAAGTTTCACCAAAGGAAGTGACAACGGACTACCACCCGATGTATGTGAGTGCATGTCTGACGTGCAGATGAGTGCACGCGTTTGTGGTTTGCTTTTTGACATGAACTATGCAGGAGTTTGCTCAATAAACGAATTCTCAGGCCAACCGTCTTTTGCGGTCACAATACACTGAACCTCTTCTGAATTAATATTCCACTTCTTGTTGTATGTGCAAAGATGTTCTTAAAGAGTTGATGCAACCACAGACAGACACCCTGTTGCCAGCTAAATCCAGTGTGGTGAAATGTGGTCTGAGTCTTTCACAAGCATATATACACAGTGCAATAAGCGGCACAAAAATTTGTCGGTTATTCGAAGATACCTAGTGTTGCACGACTACTTAGGAAAAGCATATCTAAGCTTCAATCAAGTGTAACATACTGCTACCATTGGAAGTTTTTGGGAGAATTCCCCTGTCGTAAAGTAACAATTTAGATTTACATTACCCTGCTTATTGTCAACGTCTGTGTACCGCTAACACATTGGTCTGTCTTTCCTGATCATTTTTTTTGTTCCTGGATGTCGGAAACAAGACAAACAGTTTTTGTCCCCTTGATTACGGCGGTGTCTTCAACTGTGCCAACAGGGAGGTACTGTTTTCTTTCTTAGGGAAGATGATGCTCAAACAACGCTCACGATGTTGCCAATCGATACTCTTTCGAATCGTCCCCAGTTTGCATGACTACAAGCTGTACTCCGGCCACATTTTCTGACTTTCTGATAAAAGATGTTGAAATTTTCACTAGTTTCATGAGGCACTTCTTAAAGGAAGCATTTTCGTCTCAATCTCATGGAACTTATTTTTTGAGTACTTCAAAGCATATATACACAAGGTAGAAGCCAAAAAATCACCAAGATAAACTCGATGATACATAAACTACTAAGTCATTTGGTAACAAGCACTTTTTCTTATAGAGAAACCGATAATCAACGTTCGGTTTTTGGGCTACTTTAGATCTATACTTGTACTCAGAATATTTACAAAAGTCAAGGATACAAACTCTTTTCGGTCATTCTCACCAGGAATATGCAAAACCATAACGGAAACATGCGCAGTCTTAAAAAACGAGTGGATAGCATCATAACTGCGTGATGATCGCAATTAGACTCTATGCTCCAAAATTTGCGTCAAAAAGGAATTCCTTGCAAGTCTTACAACCCTCATGGCCAGCCGCGCATAACCATTTGAAGCTGCCCAGGCATGGACTCAACGAACACGTTATGACATGTCAGTCCCGTGTTTTATCCAAAGTTAGCATACTCTCCACTCAGATGAACACACCATTATCCGGCTAGTATGTTAGCTACGTAGTATTCAGGACTAACAACCACCAGGATGACCCCGTTGTAGATTTGCACAAAACTAATAAACCTCGATGGGAATGAACAAAAGCAGTTGGTTCTAACCCAGAAAATTCATTAGTACAGTAATCGTCAGAGCGAGTGAAACCAATGCTTATGTGTTGTTAAAGGGCGCCATGTGTCAAAGGGTGAGGCAGTCGAACTCCCACAGTAATCTAAGCCATGAAAGTAAATAAACATCCGTCAAGGTGTGCGGAAAGATATACAAACCAGTGCGGACAACTGTGCGATTCGAACAGATATGCGAAACTCGATGAACCATAAGCCACAGTATTTATGTAAACATAAGGTTAGCGTCAATTTCAATAAACGAAAAAATCGAATCGGTGTACAGTAGGTCACGACTGTGACAGCGATGTGAAACGTGCACCAACCTGGATAATGACAGACCATGAACGACACTTGAGCAAAAAATTCCCCTTCGGAACCACAACCACAAGTAGAAATTACTAATGGATTGTTACGCATCTGTATGAGGCAGTAATGATCTTATTACCTCCGAACCATAAACGGAACGGATAGGAGAAAACATATCGTGCATTATGCTGACGTTCATTATTAAGTGATTTCTTGGTTAAATCACAACGAGTTAAAAACCAAAAGAGTTATCGGTTTCGCAACGTTTTCTTATTTAAATCGCATGATAAAGACTCTCCGAGAAGGTCAAAATGTTGCGAAACCGATAAGTCTTTTGATTTATAACTCGTTGTGGCTTAACCAAGGAATTACTTAATAACAGTTATGGTATTCTTCGGTGGATCCGATGACGTGACCGCAGTAGCAGTTGTGAGGCCGTTCCAAATGCGTAATAATCTAATATCTAAATTTAGACGGATGTCATTATTCATTAATGCACTGTTATTTGTGCATTGCCTTGTCACGCTTGGTAACGCAACTGATTTCAACCATAGACAATTCAAAAATTGTCGCACAACTGTTTTCCAATGCTTCAAATACACCACCAAGCTTTTAAAATAACCGTGTACTCCACCAGCTACCGGCGTACACGTACAGTTAGCAGCGGTTATTTTTACAACTCGTAAATTTGCTTGAATTGATAAACTATCTCCATGACAGGCATGCTTTTTCGGAACAGTTTCCGACAGTTCGGAAGACCGTCCGTTATGACTTATTGTTATGATGTTACCTCGCTGTCCGTTTGTGTGACTCACAGTTACAAATGTTTACAAAACACGTAGAACGTCCGCGTAGACCAGCCTACCTGATGAAAGGGTGAGTAATGTTGAGTAGGCCGACGATGACATTGCCATTTGACAATCGTGAGACGGTATATAAAAAGTTAAGTAATAACTTCAACCGTGCTAAGTACTTCATGGTATGTTGTATAGTCTAAAAAAGCCTTTTGCACAAAGACAGATAACGTAGCCATTACGATTTGTTCCCAGTGTTCATTAGGATCCTTCATCTGACTCGAACTGGGCAACTTCTCCACCAACGCCTTTCGGTAAGCGTCCTTCACACTCTCATCGCTCGAATGCCAGTTAAGTACCTTGCATTTACGAGCATAGGTCCTCTGGGCAAATAATAAAACAAGACGGGCACGCGCAACAGCATGGTCCGAGTCCAGGTGGTTGCTCCGAAAGGCACGCCAGTCCTTAACAGAGTGACGCCACCTGTAACTGACTGCTATATGATCTAACTGTGTCCACGGTTGGGAAGCACGTGGAGGTCTCTAAGTAACACAGTGCTTCTTCTTGTGTTAGAATGCAGTGCTCGAAATACACAGACTGTGGGATGCGCACAG
>LUCH01004136.1:26646-46948 GCA_013368495.1 Paragonimus heterotremus | reverse complement strand
CATTTGTGATGATTTTGGCTTTCTGCCTACTTTTGTTTTAGTCAAACTATTCCATTTGTAATATCCGCCCGGGGCTACAATCACAACTCGCTCCGTGCCCCGCTAGCTTGACGTGCTTTCTCTGTACACTTTATTTTTCCAGGGTCGATACCAATACACAAGGGTCAACGCGCTGAGTCTTTGTTTTCATTGTCGATTGGTTTTCGATAGTGACTATGGACTAGGTAATAATCTGTTGGACCAGTTCCAACACCAAACGTACTTCAACAAATCCAACAATCCCAATGCCGCCACATTTGTTGCTTAATTATATGTCTGATTTATATGTTTAGCCTGGTTTTCTGATAGTGTTTCTGATAGAACACGAACGACAAAATGCCACTCACAAAAGTGATTGCGCCTGACGTGGCTGTTCCATGGGTAGCACGTCCCACTCTATCATTAACATTGGGCATACTGATGCTTTTATCGAACAGAATGGAGAAACATTTTAATCAACGAAAGTGCAACACAAATACTACGTTTGATAGAATTTATATATTTGTTCTGTAGTATGCATTTTAATATTTCATGAGAAACTTGAGAAATCTGTTTTCGCGCCTAACTGGCCGTTTCCAACTCACTTCGGCCTTGAAGTAGCATACCGGCGAAATCCACAATTATTTTACCACATGTTATTGGCTTTCGATTTCAACTGGTATTGGCTCCAAAATACAGTAACAATGAATTCATTCCTAACTTCTCGGAAAGCAGACTTTGACACACTCAGGACATCTCTAAGTATACTCAAACTCTTGTCTAATTCAGCGAGATCAAACCACCTTTTTTTCTAAAGCTGCTGTTCACGAAGCTGACGAAGCGTTTGTTCTTCGCAAACTTCGGAAGTCCTCTTCTGGCGTATCACTTCCGCGGAGCGTACGTCGTCTAGTCTATAATCGGAAGCTAATGGGCAGGCCGGATGATCTAAAAGCCTTTCGCGTTGTACGAAACAGATGCAAGCTGGAAACCCATCGACAGATACAACCAAAAATCCTACTGGTAGCCCACGGAAATAATAAGCTTCTATTCAAGTACATGCACCGCCAGAGAAAAATCAAGCCCTCAATGCTTTCTCTCCGGTTTCCCGACATGGAAATCTCTTCCCATCCCAAAGTTGTTGCCTACGTGTTGATAGGATGCTACGCAGCAATCCACAATGTGGTTCCGCCAAACTGGCATCTGATTCTCTTGCGGAGAAGCTTTCAACACCTACTCCTGACAACTGACTTCTCTGTGCACGATGTTCACGATCTATTGGTTAAGTTAAGTCTTTATGGTGCAATGAGACCGTCATCGGATCTTCAGAAAAGTGACCCTTAGTTTGGCAATGCCTCTACATCATCTGTCCAGACAGACGCTGTGGACCGGCACTCATACGGAGGCAGGAAAGGAGGCCATTATCGCTCCTACATTTTAGGCAGGCGATCGAAACTTTCCTGCAGGTTCTCCGTCAGTCAGCCTCACCAGCACCCCATGCAATATAATGGAACGCCCTCTAAAAAGCAACATCCTTAAACAGTTATTCTCAACTAACCTGTTTTCTTCCACCCAACATGGTTTCCTTCCCGACCGGCCAGGCATAACCAATATGTTAATCTTCATGAATAGCCTGACAGAGGCCGAAGCCAATGGCCACATCTCCCGTGCTATAATCGTCGACTTTGTCAAATCCTCCGACCATGTCCCACACGGTCCCCTTGTACATAACCTAAAAGCTTATGGCATCCAAGAAGAAGTTTATCATCGGACTACAACTTATTCTAGTCAACGAAACTTTCAGAGTAAAACAGGAGCGGACCTTTCTCCTCGTTTCTCAATCTCCGCTGGAATTCTTCAAGGATCCAGAAGTGGCCGTTGTTGTTGTTTCTAGTAACACTGTACTTTATGCTGACGACTTAAAAATCCGGAATGTTTGCGATTTCAGTACATTGCAGATTGAACCTGACCGTATTATATGCTGGTCTGATGACTGGAGTCTCCCCGTAAACGACAGCAACCTATTCCTGATGCACTGTGTAACAGATATTGTGAAAGTTTATTTTAGAAAGACCTGTGGATTTAGTTGTCGCCTGGTTTATCCTTCTGCCATCACCGCCAGATGGCTGCCAAAAAGGGACTTGAGACTCTTGGAATAATGAGAGCCTTCCACTGCATAGGTAGACATGCCTCTCAGACGCTGTGCGGGGTCTATAAATGACCACTGTATGAATATTCTAATCAAGTCGTGCATATAGGCTTGAAGAATTATATATTTGCCATTGGAGGTGTCCAGCGAATTGCTAGTAAACTGGTCACTTGCTTGCAGCATTTCTCCTACGAGTCTCGTTTTGAATTTGTTAATCCTTATCCAGCCGAGGTTCGAAGACTGTGCGGTGACCTAATCCTTAAACACTGCTTTTCAACACAGCACCAGTAGAGCATTTTGTTTACCTCAGCAACTGAAAACAGTCGAACGGACCACATCAAGAAGTTCTACAAGCTTCGACCTCAGACTTTCCTTAGGCAACTGTTCTTCTATAACAGGGTTATCAACCACTGAAGGGACATTTCATTAGAAGTCGCTAGCTGCTGTTCTAGAGATCGTTTCAAAGTGCCATCAGGTTCCCACTTAATTAGGATGTCGTTAGTTCAGTATTCTACTCTATTTTCGGCACTTATCTGTAACCCCGGAAGGCGGTGCTACAAACTGTTTTCAATGACTGCCCTTTAGGTCAACAGAAAACCACGGGATACCGAAACAGAAAAACTGAACGGATCCGGATGACTTCGGTAGCCAGCCTCGAACTCGTGAAAAATGGCTGAAGTCGTTGAAATAGCTGTCGTGTCTGTGTATCATATTTCACTAATCCATATTTTACTGACAATTTCATTACTGATGAGTGTTCAGGGATTTGGTCAGTTTAAGGTTGAACTTCACGCCCACTTGACCGCAGCGTACACATTAAGATAGACTTTTCATCCAGCCTCTTTTGAAAAGAATCAGTAGAATCGAGTGTCACTCTTGCCAGAGCTCTTCAGTGGTTTATATGCTTACCGGGGACGGGATTAAAGTTCCGGCCACGTATTCGTAAGGCAACCATGTTGATCACTGCGCCATCGACCAAGCACTCAGTATGACCGAATAATTGTATCCAAACGCTCAACAACTTTCGCCTGTCAGTACTTATTAGGTTATCCGATCGTCTGTGAGGAAGACATTTATTGTCTGTCAACCCCACGATTAGGACTTCCTGGGAAAGTCGAAATCTCCGGCATCATTACGTCTTCCATATACCACTGGTGAGCTCTAACAAGAGCAAAACTCAACTTTAGTGCTTTCCTTCGAACGAGGCTAACCAATACTCTACCCGAATTGGAAAGCTGTGTTCAGATGCAAGTCATGTACAACCTATTAATTTCATCATTAAGTGATCACCGGTCAGAGACAGCAGCCTCACCAATGAGCGTCCAGTCGCCTGATAAAAATCAGAGTTATACCTTTCCCCCCTTCTAGCATCCTGTCGTGTGCCGACTTGTGAACCGCCCGAAGGTTACGATCGTCTGTGTCAGCTCCACTTGTTCTGATAGTGCATCCTGCTATGGACGGTTTGCCAAGATTACAGTTTAAGCAATTGATTCACGAGTACAGTGCTGGAGGCCCAAATCACCTGGTTCCAGTTAGTTTATCTGTTTATACGTAGCAACCGTCCGTAGATTTGAAGGAAATTTATTGAAGACAGGATGTAGCACAGCTCCTGGGAATTGCAACAAGTGCCAACAACAGAGTGGAGTTACGAAGCAAATAAGGTCTGAATTTAATGGGATCTGACGATGTTGTAAAACAGTCTCTCTCTGGAGGAGGGGGGCAACTTACGACTTCTGCAGACAGTTCGTTCCGCTGGCTGATAATCCTATAAGAAAATAACTACTGTCTAAGAAAGTTTCGAGGACGAAGCAGCTTCTTGTCACATCTCCGTGGAGATACACGATCTTCCTTCAGATCGATCTTTGTGATTTTTACCGTGTTGTGTGCACTGAGAGTCACGAAGGCATCGCGAGGATAGACAACTATGGCTTTTGCTGTTATTAGTTTGAAAGGTCATCCCGAAGAGAAAAACGGCCACTTTGGGCTAAATCCCTGTTATGCTAAATATTTTTAAAAATGCCAGAAAGTCTCCCCAAAAGCAGAAGTAACGATGTGACGAACAACCGTTTTCGATAATTTTTTCTTAAGCCATTACAGTTATATAGGTTTCATCAAACGTGTCATGAGGTAAACCGCAAAAACCAAGACGTGACTGCCCTACACTATAGTTGGTCAGTCCTAAACCGGGCGTTGCCTGGATGTTACGTCACACAATGAGGGTCAAGTTTTGTACATGGTTAGCATAGGTGTAACTGACGTGTGACCACAAGAGATGCAAAGACAATAAATTTTTTGTGTAATTTGACTGTAACCGATTCGGTGGTCGCCAGAATTCTAACTACACAAACGCTTGACCCTCACCATGTGACGTAACCTCTAGTTAACGTCCGGCCATCGGCTGACCAACTATTGTGTGGTTTTTTGGTAGATGCCTCTACTATCACTCGTGGGCATTCACTTCGTTATTTTTGCCGTTCGTCTCACGACACGTCTTGATGAAACCTATGCAGTTGTCTTGGCACGGGAAGGAATTATCGAGAACAACTGTTCGTCAAAACGTTACTGCTCCTTTTCGGAAATATTAAAAGCCAGAATCCAGGCAAAGTGCCCACAAATTATCGATTATAATTACGCAGTAATGATGAGAAATTTGGAACACACCGGAGAGTTGCCTAAAGTAATAGATTTTTTTGATGAAGTTTAAACAGTTTTCGTTAAAACAACCCATCATATGCATCAGCTCACTTTTTCACATTTAGTAAATGCTTTCAGTGCAATTGTCGGGATGGAATACGTAATTCCCCATCCTGATGATGATCACCTTTACGATGTTTTGGGGATGTCAACGAAACGGAATTCTCTAACCACACCATGTTGGTATGGTATTCTAACAAGAATATTAACATATTTCACGGTTAAACATATTACAATGTTTCCAACTTCCTTATCTCTACCATTTTTATACTTCTCCTTTTGCAAGATAAAAGGTTGAGCACTGTAAAAGGACTTGTATAACCTTAAAGGAATCTGTGAATCTTAATCGCAGATTAATATAAAACGTATCTCTTGTCTAAAACTGAAACTTAGTTACTGGTTCACCGAAATGTGCAACCTGTATATCGTACTTCCCTTCCTCACGCATGTGTACATGACCACTGAACTGATTAAGCATCTAGTTCTTTCATAGCAATTGGCAGTCAATACTGGTCTATTCAACTTCGGACTATGCAAAAACTTGTTAGTACTTACATTACCTTTTGGAGGATGGCAAGGAATTTGGAATTCCAAAAACTGTTTCATCAATGTTCTGCTAACTTCCAACTTATGTAAAAGTGAGTAGATCGTTATTTGTACTCTTGTGTAATTTCAGCTGTAATGTGTCAAAGCGGTTCGTGAATTACGGTGAATCTGCTGACTGGTTTGCTGAAATCGGTTAACCTTTTTTCGTAGAACGGAAGTGCCACAGAAGAAGTTATGCTCTTAGAGTGTAGATGGCGTCGAAACAGAAGACAGAAATGCGTTTGTGAACAGTGATTACTCTATGCTCGACTTTAATCTTATCTACTACTGGTTACAACCACCAGCAAAGAAGTCCCCAGTATGGAATTGTAATCAAGCTAATTTTAACGACATGAGAGGTTGCTTAGGCTCACTTCTTTTCGACTGTGACACCGTAGACCAGAACTACCATACGTTTGGAAGCGCGGTTCAGAAAACAGACGACTTATTTGTACCGCGGAAACTGTACACTTTCTCTTATCGGCCACCCGTTCCGCGCAGAATACGTCGTCTCCTCGATGACCATTGTCATTTATTCACAACGCATAAGCTTACGGGAAACTCGAAGGACCTAGGTGCGTTCCACACTGTTCGAAATAGGTGTAAACGGGAAATCCGTGAACACACTGAAAACGTACAAGAAAAGGTCCTCCTCAGAGTCCGCGGGAACAGGACTTTTTATTTAAGAATATGCGACGACTAATAAAGAATAAACCCTCGGATTTTCCTTTGTGACTGCCTGACGGGGAGACCTCATCTTACTCCCTAGTTGTGGCCGAGTTATTCAGAAAGTACCACTCGACAGTCGATATCGCATCACCTAACTGGCACCCTATCCTAACTTTGCAGAATTCCCGGCAACCCCTCGTTACTCCTGAGTTAAATGATAAAGACCATTTATTCAAGGTTAATTCATACAGTGCAATAGGTCCTGCCAAGATACACTTTAGAACTCTCAAGAAAGCAGCTTCTAGTTTGACAGAATTCCTTTATAAGCCGTTCCGCCAGACACTCCAGACTGGCATTCTTCCTAGTGCATGGAAAGAGACGACGGTCACGCCCATATTTAAAACGGGTGACGAGCACCCTCCGGCTAGCTATCGACCAATCAGTCTGCGGTAGTTTAGAATACGTAATTGTAATAAGAAATGTACTTAGCTCAAACCCAGAGCTAGGTTCTACGCAGTAGTAATAACTCAGCACGCCAGCCAACGGGACTGCAATGTATTCAGTATCTGTATAATGCAATTATTCATTTAGTAAAACAACAATAGCATATAGTGTTCCGTTATGATTTACACAGTCGTACTAGTATTCCGTGCAAAATAATGAGGAGCCTATTAAAGTGTGCCATCCTCAATTACTTCTTATCAAACCATCATTTTCCTTCTACCAAACATGGCTTCCTTCCTAATCGGTCATGCATAACAAATATGTTTATTTTCATGGATGGTCTGACGGAGCTCAAAGACAATGGCCTCGTCTCAGATGCTATCTTGTTTGAATTTGCCAAGGCTTTTGACCATGTCTCACATAGTTCCCTGAAGCACAAACTGGAAGCTTATGGTATTCAGGGAGAGGTTGTTCGCTGGATTGTTTTTTTTCCTCGATAGTGGAATTTTTAAAGTTAGAACCGGATCATACCTTTCGTCTCCCTCTTTCATTTCTGCGGGAGTTCCTCAAGGTTTAGTGCTAGACTATGTTATTTCTGATCTACATTAATGACATCCCGGAAACTATTTCCAGCAATGCCCTCTTATATGACAATGACCTTAAAACCTGGGATGCCACTGATCCCAATGCACTACCGATTGATCTTGACGCGATTAAGCGTTGGTCGGACGATTGGAGCCTTCCACTAAATGACAATAAATGCGCGCATATGTCACTCGGCGGAGGCTGGCAATGCTTTCGTGATTCATTATGCACTCGGCACAGTAGATGTCATGAAAATCGACCTGAAGAAGAATCTGGGCATCTGGTTGTCGTCTAATTTATCCTTCGTGTATCACCACGAGATGGTGGCAAAAAGGGATTTGTCGCTCTTAGGATGATTAAGCGCACTTTCCTTCGCAGAGAAAGGAAAGCGTTTCAAACACTTTACGGGCTTTATATAAGACCGCTGCTCGAGTATGCTAATCAGATCGTGTATACCAGCCTGAATAAAAACACATTAGCTGTTGATTGTGTCCAGCTCGCGGCTACCAAACTGGTCACGGGCCTAAGAAATGCCGCATACGAGTCCCGACTTGAAATTCTTCATTTGCATCCTCTTGAATTTCGATGAATCCGTCGTGATTTAATTCTCACGAGCTTCTTTAGGGTAGACCTCGTTGAACAATTCTTTATCACAGCGAATGAGGACAGCCAAGGGAGGATGTAACAGAAAGCTTTTCAAGCTTCGCCCTCGGACCATCCTCAGGCAGCAGTTCTTTTCTCACAAGGTATCAACCCGTGGAACAGCCTTCTTTCTGAGGTCGTTAGCAGCACTTCTAGGGGAAACTTTGAGGCATTTCTTGATTCTCGTTTGCTTAAAACATCTTTATGCGAGTAATCTTACCGTGCCCTTAGTATCTACTGTAATCCCCAAGAACGGTGCTACACCCTATTTTGGATGATTACCTTTCAGATCAACAGACGCTTGCTTGACACTGAGCAAGGAAAATCGATTGGATCCTGTACCGACCCTATTTATTTATTGCTAACTGTGTGAGAGCTACGATTGTCATTTGTACTCTTTTCGTTTCCAATTTTTATATGTTCTCAAACATTTGTCTGAATGAGTATGGATACCAACAATTATCCCGCGCACTCGAGCGTGTTGCTAGCTGCCTGCACGCTTGTCGTTCCGCTCTGTTATCGTGTTCTAGTGACGGCAGCCGCAGGCCAGTTAAACAACAATCGCCTAAAGGATGTGACCTCTAAAATGCACTTCCTAATCGATACAGGAGTAGAGGTTAGTGTCATCCTGCATTCGGTAACGGATGCGCGATCAGAATCTGACACTACACTCCGAGCAGCAGACGGTACGCCCATTAGAACCTTTGACCGTCGACTGCTGAGACTAAACTTTGGTCTTCGACGCGATTTTCGCTGGGTTTTCGTGGTAGCTGATATACTATTCCCCATTACTGGCATCGATTTCCCCTGACATTTCGATTTGCTGATCGATGCACGTCGATTGCGCTTGATTAATACTTCAACAAGACTTAGCGTTCGGGGTAAGCCGTCACATACGGCTGTGATCAGTCCAATGTTAACCAATCTAGTAGTTGGCGAGCATTATAGGAAACTTTTATCCGAATTCTCTCAACTGGTCCGCTTCGCTAACGAACTACCGGTCGTGACAACCGAGGTCGTGCATTACATTGTCACACAAGGGCCGCAAGTTCGAAGTCACCCAGGCCAAATTGGCTGAAAATAGCCCGAGCCGAATTTGAACATATACTTCAACAAGACGTTATTCGTCCTTCTAATAATCCGTGAGTTTCGCTGTAGCACATGGTGCCTAAAAAGAGTGATGACGACTGGCGCCCATATGGCGCTTATCGAGCATTGAACAACGCAACCATTCCCCATGGGTATCCAATTCTTCGCATTCAGGAGTTGACGGCAAACCTGCCAGGAAAGCAGACATTCACCAAAATCGACCTAGTGCGCGCTTATAACCAGATTTCTGTAGCCCCCAAAGACATATCAAAGACAGCAGTCATAAAACCGTTCGAACTTTTCGAATTGTTACGTATGCCGTTTGATCTGAGCAACGCTGCTCAGAATTTCCAACGTTTTATTCACGACGTGTGTCGTGGACTGGACAGTGTTTATCCGTACTTGGATAATATCTTGGTCCGGTATCACCGTCCGATAAGTGAGAACTGAGCTGCCTACAAGCTTCAAGCTACAATCAGATTTAGTCGGAATGTAACAGACTAAAAAGTACGCACACTTCCAGTGATAGAGTGAGATATACCACCCACATTTACACTGTCGCATATGGACCGTAGCCAGAAACAACCACATGATTACGTCAGGTACAGCGGTTTCTAGGACCGACATTTCGTCGACCGTTTTCTATCCGAATTACTCACAGAGAGGCAGGTTGAACATATAAGTCAGATACATAACTAACCCACAAACGTGGTGGCATAGCTTTCATTGAGATATACTTTGCTATTTAGTGTGAAAACCATGCAGCACTGAGCATTTTTGCACGATAGAAACATATATTCCACCATGAAACTTCCGACGGAAGCATTTTCAGAACGCGAAATCGATTATGAAGGCCAACATGATGCTTTTATAGGAAAAAGGCGACACATTTTTCTCATCAGAATGGCGAATATGAACAATTTTTGGGTATAGCCGATATTTCTCATTGTAATACAGCTACTATACTCGACGAAATCCATACATTTGTTCAGAAATATGCATTTTAATACTCCGCGAAAAGTTTGAAAATCTCTTTTTGCGTCCAAATGGCCGTATTCAACTCGTTTCGGCCTCGAAGCATCATACCGGCGAGTTACACAATTGCCCTTACCATCAATAAGGATTTCTCTTCAAGTAACCGTTCCTCCCTTAACTGGCATGTTTTCCTTCTTGACCGGTTATGTGTAACCAAACAATTTATTATAGATGGTCTGACAGAATCTAAGGACAACCGTTTCATCTCAACTTCTTATGTCTTTACCTTGGACTATACTCCACAGGAGGTCTCGCATGTGTAGTGGTCAGAAACGAGTTACCGAACAGCCTAAGTAAATGTAAGCATACCTCACCAGGATCTCAGTGACAACAAAATGAACGAGTGCAACAAAATAGTTAGGGATTTCAGCAAGTTGAGTCAGTCAAAAAGTTTGACTCACAGAATGTGTTTACAGGCGTTCGAGATGACCACCATAATATTACAAATTACCAGCATACCGAAAGTAAGGATATTACGGAGTTACCGTGAACTGCTGAAGCACGATTTAAACTGCAATGGTGTTCGTAGTACGGTAGAGCTGAAAAATGGGGTGAACGATCCGTATGGTATCGTCAAGCGACTGTGCAACGGAAAAAAGAGCAGACCGGTGCTCAACAAATCTGTATTGTTTTGCAAGGTCACTTTTGGCGATCTGTACAACATGCAAAGGTGATGCAAAAAGTTGTACAAGAGTGCAGCATCGTTAGTGAAAGTAAGTAAGTAAATCCGCAAACATATTAAGCTGGATGCTGACTACATCTAAGGAGAAGCCGTTCGATCAAGTTTATTTCTGTGACTGGAACTATTACAGTGAAAGCAAGATCGCAGCACTTCTCTGCTCTTCTGATTCTCTCAAGGTTTCCCTGGGGGTTAATGCTCGATGTTGTGTTATTTGTAATATATATCGATGATTTGCCCAATCTTACTTTTAGCCACACTGTTCTTTATGTTGGCGACGTAAAAAGCCAGAATACTCCCAATGGCAGACAGATTCATCTTGATAGCATCAAGTAATGGTCAGATAACTAAGTGTTCCTCATAAGAACAGCAACTGTGTCCAGGTACCGCTGGACGAAACCCTGAAAAACTATTTGGGGATACACAATGTATACAGTGTAGTGGTTATCTTTAAACAGATTTGAGAAAGGACAGCGTCTGGCTGTCGGCTAAGTTATTCTTCTCACATCGTCACCGGCTAGTCATCTACCTGGAAATTGGAACTACTGGGATGATAAAAGTAGCATTTCTCAACACAGACAGATGCTTTCAAAACGCTCCACAGTCTAATACTGAGACCACTACATGAGTACTCCAACCACGTCATGAGAACAGACATTGTTACCATCAAACATGTCTACCAAGTGGCTACTAAAATGATCACTAGTCAACCACATACATCTGACGTGACGCATTTTCAAACAATTGATCTCTATGCACTGAAAGTCAGAAGACTAACGGATGACTTCTTACATATATTTTGTCTAATGTAGGATACGTACAACAAGCTTCTCTCTCGGTGGGTTATAACAATAGACGGGGTCACTACTAGAAGCTTTATGAGCGTCGAACTCAGACCTTCCTGAGGCAATGATTTTTTTGTGAGTGATTAGAAATAACTGGAGCTACTCACCCTCGGATGTCGTTAGCTGCTCTTCTGGTGATCGCTCTGAAGTGTAATTAGGTACCACTCCAATTAAGTTATGGCGTAGCGACCCTGTTTGTTTATTGCTGACTAGGTTAGTGTTCCGATTGTCGAATGCGAAACGACAATAACCGCCGCCCATGTATCCGGTAAGGAGTTTATTCTGGAGGTCGAATCTTTCAGAAGGAAATGGCGGGTAGTGTTTGACTGACTTGTGGCTGTCGTCGCTGTAACGCATCAGTCTGCTTTTTTTAAACTTTCGTTACCGCGATGGATACATGTTAATCGGCATCGTCTAGCGTTTAAACCGTACGTCTCATGGTACCAACAATGATCGTCCGTCTTTTGTCTAGGCAGAGATCGGGCACGTGTAGGAGGAATTCTGGATGATGACCTAGTATATTGCATACTGTCACGGAGATAAGCCAGTTCACGTTGCAACTGAGCTATCTCGGCATTTGGTGCCAAAGGGCTGTAGTCACGAAGTTAGTCCAGTTCCTTGCGAAAGATTTCTATTTTGGAGTCATTCGTGGCCAGCAAACTATCTGCGGGACTGCTGGGGGTAACTGCTTGTGCAACTAATGACGAAGGCGCCCAGCCTCGAAAAAGTTCTTGTGTTGCACTGGCCGAACCTGCTAGATCATCAATAAGCTTGAGAGTAACAAGGATAGCATTCCTTCTATATACTCAAGAAGTCGTTGCATTCACAAATTTCGCAACAGAGACTCCTAAGACTGGTCCCAACCTGCAATGACAATGCACAGTGGTTTAAAGCGAAATTAGTCGATCTTGAACATCAGTATCGCACAACTAGTTCCAGACAGAAATGTGCGCTCATACCAAAACACATTGATGCTTTGGAGGAGCTTAGAAGGAACGACGCGCTGATGATTCTGCATCCGGATTAGGGTTCAGGAACAGTATTACTTGACAAATCGAGTTATATGGAAAAAATGTTGTTTATTTTGAATGATCTTTCCACGTTTGTGACTGATGATACCCCTGATATTCCGAGTGGATTCGAACAAGGAGTATCAAAAGAATTAAAATATTGCGACAAATGGACCTCATCAACCCAACAACAGCAAAGGCTTTACGACGTAGAGGCTCTCGTAAGCCTCAGCTTTATGGATTACCCAAGCTTTACAAGGACAATGTGCCATTGCAACCAGTTTTGTCGATGTTTAACTCACCCCAACATAATCTAGCACAGTGGCTGATTGAAATATTAGAACCAGTGAAACAGTCAATGTGCAAACATTCGCTGAACGACAGCTTCTAGCTCGCTGAAATTCTTGACAAAGTCAACCTTCATAAGAAACACAGGATTAGTATGGATGTCAATTCGTTACTCACAAATGTACCCCTAAATGAAACCATTCGCATCATATGTGATTACGTCAACGCGAATCAACTGGAATTACCCATTCCAACAACTGAACTCGAACTCCTCCTTCTTTTCTGCAATTCAAATATAAAATTCTACTTCAAACACAAAGGCCATAGGCCGACTGATGGCGTAGCCATGGGAGGTCCCTTGGGACCTATGTTGGTGAATGTATATTATGACTCATCTAGAAAACCGAGCTCGAGAGACTATCTCTAAACCAGATTTATTTCTTCGATGTGTTAGTTGTGACTGACTGTAAAGAACAGGCGGAAGAAGTTCTGACGGTATTTAATGGACTGCACGCTAACATTACATTAAATCCTGTACATGAATGTAACGATTCCCTCCCGTTCTTGGATATTCACCTTACTTGAAGGACTAACAGGTAAGTGCAACGCTCAGTTTATCGCAAATGCACTTGGAATGGCCAATACTTACAATTCAACAGCTTCGTTCCAAGGCATTATAAAACAGGCCTTATCAAAACGTTGTTCAATAGAGCCAGAAAGATTTGCACTCAGGACACAATCCTGAGTGAACTGTAGCTAATTAATCTGGTTCTCTTGGACATCGGATATCCCCAGTCAATGATCACCAAATTTTCTAAAGAAAAACCGCACGAGCAAACGTTGATGGCGGTACCAAAGATGAAAGCCTTTCTACAACTGCCTTTCAAAGGGGATGATGTCAGTACGTCACTACAACGCCGATTGAACGCCGCTGTACTACGGACGTATAATGCCGCAGAGTTAGTATTAACCTACACCACAAAGCGGATTCCTGTTTCTCCTCTTAAACCTCAGATAACTCCGTTCGCTAGATCTCATATCATTTACCGATTTTCGTGTAGTTTCCTGGTTGACTACATTGGCGTGACGGAACGGCAGCTGAAGTTTCGGATCTCGGAACACATCCCAGCATGGGTGAGAAAACATGTGACGTAGATACAAACTGATATCCATGTGTGCACCCAGCAACCGCATCACAAACCACCGGCATCAGCGATCGCTCGTCACCTTCTGGAGAGTCATCACTAGGTGGACCCCATTCAGGCATTCTCAGTTGTTTACGCCACTGATAAGTCCCGGTTGTTACGATATGATGAGGCGGTTGTTCTGAAACGTTGGTGTCCAGCTCTGTGTGTGCAGAAAGACTCTTTTGTTAGTTTATCACTCCAATGGTAATGATGTTATTGTCTGATTAGCGAACAGATCCACCGTGTGTTTTTCATGCATGTCTAGTTTCACAACTGACCCCTGTTTTCAGCTTTATAATCTCCTGTTCTGTAGTACGCAGTTGATAATATGCGGAGAAATTTGCGAGGCCATAAATCGTGCGCATTTACGTTTTAGACTGTTCTACTACAACTTGGATTTACTTACCGCATACCACATGTCTCCAAAAAGGACTGATGGCTTTCTGTCGTCCAACTATAAATGGTGGTACAGTTGTTCGAGACGCACAACGATCAGATGCCGGGCCTAGTAATAAATCGCTGACGAGGTTCAGCATATCACGGGGAGGGCGTGGTATAAATTGAAAACCTATTAAGATCTTTTGTTATAAGCCAGTTGCTAAACTCTGCTTTCAACACGACGAACCACAACTCTGGATGAAGATCCCCAAATGCAGGAGCTGCTAACGTGGCCAGTGAAACGAAGGAGAAAAATTCCGACTTCATCTCCTCATTGTTCACAGTGATTAAGCAAATTAAAACGGGATACATAGTTTTGAAAAATATATTTGGACACTATAAACACTGGAAACGTAATCTAATGGGAGAGGAAAAAAAAGCGTTACTGGGCGTGAACATTGCGAGAACATATACGATTTAAACGGGCTCATCAGTTTGTAGAATCAAGCGAGCCGGAGAGTACCGGTTGGGAATAACGCAGTGGCGGCTGGCATGTGATTGCGCTAAAAGTTGTCTAACACCAACTCCCCAGCGCCTTTATTTGTTCCGATGAAGTGTGCTTGTGGTACAGTGAATAAGTCAATAGAAAGATTTTGTTTGCAGACCAGCCGCTTTCTCATTATGACTTTTGATTCGTGTCATACGATAATGTGAAACTTTGGGCATACGAATCAAAGAGCAAGCAACTAGCCTCGAGATACCGTTCGAGTTAACGGGTGCGCAGTAAGTATCAGGAGATACAAACTGACTACATCCGGGTAATTTGAACCATTTTACTTGGGCCCAGATGGCAATCGTTGAAATAGCTGACAATCCAATAAAAAGTAACAGACGAACACCTCATGTATTTAAGCGGAAATATTTGGAAATGGGCCTGAATATACCAAACGAAGTGAGCTAAAATAAACAAGACAAGTCGCTTCTCAAAAGAGACAATGAGCATGACACGTCAGCGAAAAATCTACAAGGCTGCATTATTAGTTGAGCATGCACGTCGGAATGCGTCATATGAAGTACGAAAACAACACAGAACAAACACTTGAGACCTGAATATTCAGTAACATGGTCTACGGTAAGCTGATCAAACGATTTAGACCTGGTAAGCACAAATGTATTTAACCAATTCTTGTACACTTACAAACTGTCAACTGCAAATTCATTGACATGGATGGAACTTCACGTTATGTATACGTATACACCAAACAAAAATTCACGGTAGTATGTCGACATCGCTGGAACAAATGGACGGTATATTTGACGGATTGTAATATAGCTTCCACTGTTAGGTGATTCTTTCCTTTGTAAGCCCTTTCCTTCTAGTTGCAAAGCCTTCTGATGTGCAGTGAAGATGATGTCAGAGCGAACGAAAATTACTCCCAAAAGGAACGCATATCGTAACTAAATCTACGAAACTTAGTCAGGTGATCGAGGTAAAGGGACTTATCATCCCGAGCAAAAAAGCTCAAGTTGAACAAAGGCATCTTTTCCCTAAGCTTAAGATGGCTGTCGGAATTAGTTGGCTAGTGTCTGATTATGTGACTACCATAGCGACTCGAGTTTGTGGTATGGGTGATTATAAGCGATGTGAGAGAGTTTCACAAGAATGTTCGGAGGTGACAAGTGGGAAAGGCTTGTGCATTGCAAACAACGGTATGCTGTTAGGGAAAGTTAAATATAAGTGTGCCCAGACATGTAAGAACACTGTGTTGTTCAGGCTATTAGTAGTATGGGAAGTGGTACGATCACTCAAGTTCCTCGCAGTGAATATGAAATGATCAGTCAAGAATATCCGAAATTGTCAGTCTTACTGGCGGGACAACTGGGGGGATATGTGAATAATTTTACTAGTTGGCCGTTGGTGATTTACAAATTGGCTTTGCCAGTTGGGTTATTATTAAAATGTCTTCTCAACTTTGTTCAGCACATTTGGGTTTACCTTACGTGGTAACTATAGACGGAGGTGCGCAGTCCCAGGGTAACCTTGTCGGTGGTCTGAAATGCATGTTTGATTGTAAACTTACCAAAACTACCGGAAGTAGCCTGTTCACAAACGGACTCGTATAGCGTTTTCATTACCGGCCAGAGGTGTCATCAGTCTTTCGGGCCTCCAAACACAAAAAGACGAAATGTCTTTTGCTTCATACACGGAGCAGCAGCGTAACCGTAAAGAACGTAGAAATTACCCGCCAGATCACCTCAGCGGATGGCTGCTGAGTCGTTCTAATAGTCACCTCATTCGGTCGACCGTATTTTCAGGGAGCACCTCTCCTAACGAATCAGACAAAGCAAATCGCACAATATGGACCGCTCAAGTTTTGGGTATATCACCTGCAATATTCTGTGACCTAGAGGTGGAACCGAACATCTGCCGTTTGAGGTGAGGATGGAATATTTCTGTCCGCATTTCCTTAGGCAGACTCACTGTCGGGTGGACGCATCATCATAGATAATCACAGACAGCAATACATCAGTGGTTCACACTGATGCTTAACTGCCACACAACCACGAAGGGGAAAAACTTATGAGAAGAGAAGGGGGTTGGAATGGACCTAACTACGTCTTTATTCAGACATACATCAAGGCGCTTACACCTTGCAAACAAACAACCGAGCTGTAAGTGAAAGTAAGGCGTCATCAACAGCTTCCTAACGGCTTTCACCCGTGTCATTGGGTGCACTCACTCCACAGACAACTCGGATAAACAGCAACACACACGCTATTGAGCTCGAGTAGCCGCCATCTCAAGCCACTGACTCTGCGAGTCGCGAGAGTTTCAGCCTGGGAGACGAACCCGATCTACAGTGACTAACCTCTTCGTGAACGATTTCATTTGTCTACATCAGGTCATCGTTTGTCCACCTCGCACCTTACGCCAGTCGGCCGCAGCGTCGGCAAACGGTGCTCGGTGTAGCAAACGATTAGCTGGCATCCTTAGTACATGAGCTAACAGTCTAAGTCTGTGCAAATGTAGTGATTGAATAAAAGAACTCGTTTGACAACCAGTGCCAAACACCCGCTTCCTAGCCTCTTCGTTGCTCACTCGCTGGTGCCACTCGATACGAGCGAGTGAACGCAGACATCGGTGGTCAAACACCTGAAGACGGTTCACGTCCTCTACTCTGAGCTGCCATGTTCCGCTGCCGTAAACTAATATAGCTCTCACTGTTGTCTGATATATGCGGCTCTTAAGCTTCAGAAAGATACCTTTCTGTCGCCATAAGTGCCTCAGATTACTAAACACCGCCCTAGCCTTGGAAACACGCGCCTCTATTTTATTCCCTACACCTCCGTCGCCGCTGATGCAGCTTCCCAGGTATACAAATCGGTCAACAACCTTCATGTCTTCGTTATCTAACATTAAATCTACGTAATTACAGCAATCTCGCAGAAACACTTTGCACTTTGAGGCTACAAAGCACCTTCCGAAATAATTAGCAGAACGTGAGATAGCGTTGTTTGCGCCGCCTGAAAGTTGTCAAACAGTAACACCTTATCGTCAGCATAATCAAGACCAATTAGTCTTTCACCAGGTAGGAGGTCCACACCGACATCATTCGAGTGGACGCATCTGCACTGTTCGTATCAACCAGTCAGGTTGCAGTTGTGCCATCGAACACCTGGACGTTTTGGCTATACCTGTACTGTCTTGTTTGTTTGCTCACGCCCCTATTAGCCTGTTTCGTTGTAACGCCACAACTGATATGCATGGTCATCGCCTGTGGTTCTCTGTGCTTCCTGACCTCTTTGTAAGGTAGTTGTTTGCTATATATTTTCAGAGTTCCTGTGATCTGGTTTCCTACCCGTTTCTAACGCACGATGTTACTCACGTCTTTTTACCAGGTTAGGAATCCAGTTACAAGACTGTGCTATACTTCTGAACTACTTGTATAGAATAGTACAAAAGAGATTAAGATGTTCTCTAAGCTGAAACCTCACGAGCCAACTGAACCCCCCATAATACGCACATAGGTGTTTCTCCGACGTGTTGTGTAGCCGTCGTCTCGCCCTCTCACGTGACAAGCATAAGACTAGGTGACGCTCACTGTCCCAACCTGTGCTTGTACGCCCACACAACCATCGGCCCGAAAACCCTCTTCCACATCGGAACGCACGCGCACGCGGTCACCACCTGCACACTCAGCCAATTGAAACGCTCCAACTGACTGTGATTCAGTGCGGTAATACACAACCACGCATGACGCGGTTGGACCCGGATCGAACAAGGAACAAGACAACTGAACAGGACACGGTCCGGACGAGCGCCATTGGATCAAGCATGTACACTGATCCCACTAATAAAGATCCAAACTATTTGATTTAATCTTCTCAATGACTATCGTTATTTGTTAGTGGGTACTCAAGCTATCACGGTTAAGAGTTCCACTTCAGTTGTATCAAAGAGTTTACCAGGGTTTCACTACTGTGGACCATTGTGAACGGTTTTTCTTCACGAAAATGGTTTTTAGCTGATCGAAAGTAAGACAGGTTACTTTAGTGAGTACGTGAACTAAATGGACGTTGCCCAGGTATACCCAAAAACACCAAACGTGAAGTAAAAATTCGAATAGTTGAGGGACCCAAGTATAGTATACCGTAACTACAGGTCTCGATCGGCACTTAATAACATCGATACGCAGAAGAAGCGAGGAAGGTTCAAGATCCGGCCGTCGAGCGCGCGAGCAAGCCGGGAGTGTGTGTATGTGGCGCCGTTGGCTCACACAGGCCGACAAACATGCAAACAAACAAATGTGATCGCATGCAGCATTCAGACGGCAGACAAAGACCCCTACGATCCTATGTACAATGTAAACTAGGATTCTGGGGAGAATTTTACAGATTGTACAGTAAGCAGACCAGGGTTATCTCCAGAGGCCTACACAATACTGCTAGCGTCGATCTCTTCTGAAAATTACGCAATTGGATAACGACTCTATGCAACCAGTTGTTAACACACCACTTCAGGTCGTGCAAACACATCTAGTTAATCATCAATTGATCCTATCACATTCTCACTCAGCATCTCACTATCAATCATACACAAACTATCTGTTGCCGTAATTAACCACTTGCACACTCATTATATAGCGATGCTCATCCTGCTAAATTGTGAAATCAGTTTCAGCAGTTATCATTATTAGAATGGAGGGCATTCATAAAGATGCGTAATGCTTGCCATTGGTGTCTGAATATCGGCCATTTACCAGGAGGTGGGCTAAACGCAGCCGGTCCTGAAATCCGAATTTGCGAGGGAAAACAACAAACACTATTACGTCAGATTACTTCAGTGAAAAGACCCAAAGCGATTGTGGAAATGGCTTGTCATCAGGTCGTCATGACAAGCTCACGCAGTTTACTTGAAAATTATGACCGTGAAGATCTGTGGAAATGGTTGTAGTGAATTTGTGCATTCGTTACAAGCTGACGAATCCGGCACTACCATAGTTAGAAGTGAACTGGCTAACCAGTTGGGGTTGGAGTAATCAAAAGCAGGTTAAAGACTGCACATGGTTAACCGTGTCTGGCAATCGTAACGTGAATTAGCAAATTTTCAATGAGAACCGATAAACATAACGCTCACTTAATAAGAGTTTCAGTTCAACTGAGCTTTCGTGTACAAAGTGACGAACAATCTACAGAGTTAACGCATATAAACGTCTACCAATTGGGTCGTACAGATAGTATTGTGACTAGTGTTACAGTATGTAATGAAGTCCTAAAATTTATTGAATCGTTGAATAATATTTCGAGAAATTTAGTTGATTGTATGTTGAAGAATTTCGTCGGTTCGTTTGGTGCTGCTTCCATCTCACTCGGAAAAAGATCATAGGGAGGTTAATTGAGTAAGCCGGTGGAAAGAGTGTATAAACAGCCATGCAGCTAAAAATTTGCTGATCTTCGTATTGTTGTGACCGCAAAAGACGCTTGGCCAGAGAATTCGTTTATTGAGC